>OX459107.1:16010327-16013932 GCA_949775045.1 Metridium senile
CCAGCCATTTCGATTCACTGAACAAGATACCTCTATGAACTTTTGTTATTTTCATTCCAAGACTCTCATACAGTTTCAATGTCTTGTGATGAATAACATATTTCTTCTTATGATCTAGAATTGGGACAAGTTTCTCAACCCCGTTAACAATTAATCTTTGGGGTGCTAGTGGGTAGTCGTTATGCAAATTATGTAGTTCAATTGGATAGTCAAGGTCCACTTCTAAGATACATGAAAGTTTATTCCACCTTTTCAATTCCGTGTTATTCATTCATTTAAATCCGTGCGTAGGTAGTTGTTCAGACATTGCCCACCCATAGAGGTTGTTAGCATCTAGATATTTTTTGAATGTTGATTTTTTATTTTGATTTAATATAATTATTCATATATTTATTATTAGCTTTTGCATAACGTTTGCTTATCATTGATATACCTCCTTTGATACCTTGTTCTATCATAAGGGTCATATCCGAATCGCTTAACAACTCGAGATTAATCTTTGTCATCCTAAGCATTGCATCCCATGATAATCCTGGCGCTGTATAATACCATGCTGGATCTAGCTTATAGTTTGTAATACATACATCTCTGAAGGCCTCAAATACATCACACAGCAAAATTACATCACTCTTCAAATATAGATCATGGTATTCCTTCATTGTTTGTATTTTGAATATTTTCCATACTTCTTGTGCGTGATTGTAATTCTCTTTCGAAATATTTGTATTATTTAGCTTAGAATAAAATTCTTCTATTGGTGGCAAACTTGTTTCAGTTAACCGGGCAAACGAATTGACATGATCATATGGATATACTCCTTTTCTCAATAACATGCAAATCTAACTTCTGACCCTTGTAGAACATAGACATATTTTGTCGGGAAAATATGGATACGGACCGTCCGTTGGCGGACCAACGGACGGACGGACCGGTCCGTCGACGGACCATTCGGGAAAACAAGGACCAAAAAAAAAAAAAAAAAAAAAAATGAAATGAAATTAATAAAAATAAAGATATTAATAAAAAAATAAAAATAAATCAATAAATAAAAATGAAGAAGTGAATAAAACGATAAAAAAAAACTTATTATAAAATATTTATAAAATGTTTCTTTACCCGAAAAAAACTCATTAATTCGGAAGAATTAACCTATTAGTGAGTGTGCCACTGTGTTTCTTGCGGCGACTCGAGGAATCGGGATACTTGAATTATACTGAGAGACTTTTTTCTGAGATTTTTTTTCTCTCAAACTGCAACAAGCAAAACGACAAGCTAATTCAAAAGCCGCCTGCAAACAGAGTACGAATCATCTCGTGATGTCGAATGTGTATAATGTCAGTCATCACTTGACAAGACACGCACTTCCTTCTCTCAGTACTGATCAATATAATTTCAAAGACACCAAATACGTATTAATAAGCCTTTAAATATTGATCGATTGAATATTGATTAGACGAATTTGATTACACTTTCAAGATGTTGAGATCACTGGATTTTAACAAGCGATCATTATACTAGCCCATTTAAAGCCCAAAGTGAAGCTGGTCTGAGATTCATATTGCCTCAGATTCAAATTCATTTCCGGGGGGAGGTCAACAAGGTCAGTTTTTATAAAAGCTTTTATGACACAACTGATAAATGTAAAGTAATTGCAAATCAGATATGGCGTTATTACTTGACTTCAATTTATAAAATCCATTTATGGATGATAATCAAAACTAACAGCTTTAAGGATACACAGGACACAATCGGGACGTTTTTTAAAAAGATTAAAAATGACGATTTTGATGGACTTTAGCCCATGCAAAATGACTAAAAATGACGGTTTTTAGATGGACTTTAGCCCATGCAAAATGTGCAAAAATACCAAAAATGACGCCTTTTGATGGACTTTAGCCCATACAAAATGCGCAAAAATGACCAAAAGTGACCAATTTTGATGGACTATAACCCATGTAAAATGATCAGAAATGACCCAAAATGAAGATTTTTGTTAGAATATAACCCATGCAAAACGCTCAAAAATACTCAAAAATGAAGATTTTTGATGGACTATAGCCCATGCAAAATGTGCAAAAAGACTAAAAATGACGGTTTTTAGATGGACTATAGCCCATGCAAAATGATCAGAAATGACCCAAAATGATAATTTTTGTTGGACTATAACCCATGCAAAATGCGCAAAAAAACTGAAAATGACGACTTTTGATGGACTATAGCCCATGCAAAATGATCAGAAATGACTAAAAATGACGGTTTTTAGATGGACTATAGCCCATGAAAAACGCTCAAAAAGATTACAAATGACGCCTTTTGATGGATTATAGCCCATGCAAAATGCGCAAAAAGACCCAAAATGATGATTTTTGATGGACTACAGCCCATGCAAAAACGCGCAAAAAGACCAAAAATGACGACTTTTGATGGACTATAGCCCATGGAAAACGCTCAAAAATACTCAAAAATGACGACTTTTGATGGAATATAGCCTACCAAAATGCGCAAATATATCAAAAATGACGATTTTTGATGTACTCTAGACCATGCAAAATGATCAGAAATGACCCAAAATGATGATTTTTGTTGGACTATAGCCCATTCAGAACGCTCAAAAATACTCAAATATGACGCCTTTTGATGGACTATAGCCCATGCAAAATGCGCAAAAAGACCAAAAATGACGATTTTTAATGGACTTTAGCCCATGCAAAAATTCGCAAAAAGACCAAAAATGACGACTTTTGATGGACTATAGCCCATGGAAAACGCTCAAAAATACTCAAAAATGACGACTTTTGATGGAATATAGCCTACCAAAATGCGCAAATATATCAAAAATGACGATTTTTGATGTACTCTAGACCATGCAAAATGATCAGAAATGACCCAAAATGATGATTTTTGTTGGACTATAGCCCATTCAGAACGCTCAAAAATACTCAAATATGACGACTTTTGATGGACTATAGCCCATGCAAAATGCGCAAAAAGACCAAAAATGACGATTTTTAATGGACTTTAGCCCATGCAAAAATTCGCAAAAAGACCAAAAATGACGACTTTTGATGGACTATAGCCCATGAAAAACGCTCAAAAATACTCCAAAATGACGACATTTGATGGAATATAGCCCATGAAAAATGCGCAAAAAGACCAAAAATGACGATTTTGATGGACTATAGACCATCCAAATGCGCAAAAAGATAGAAAATGAAACCTTTTGATGGACTATAGCCCATTTAAAATGCGCAAAAAGACCAAAAATGACGATTTTTTATGGACTATAGCCCAATGAAAAATGACCAAAAATGACCAAAAGTGACAAATTTTGATGGACTAGAGCCCATGCAAAATGCGCAAAAAAACTGAAAATGACGACTTTTGATGGACTATAGCCCATGCAAAATGCGCAAAAAGACCAAAAATGACGACTTTTGATGGACTATAGCCCATGGAAAACGCTCAAAAATACTCAAAAATGACGACTTTTTGATGGAATATAGCCTACCAAAATGCGCAAATATATCAAAAATGACGATTTTTGATGTACTCTAGACCATGCAAAATGATCAGAAATGACCCAAAATGATGATTTTTGTTGGACT
>OX459107.1:16014132-16193773 GCA_949775045.1 Metridium senile
TTATAGCCCATGCAAAATGCGCAAAAAGACCCAAAATGATGATTTTTGATGGACTACAGCCCATGCAAAAACGCGCAAAAAGACCAAAAATGACGACTTTTGATGGACTATAGCCCATGGAAAACGCTCAAAAATACTCAAAAATGACGACTTTTGATGGAATATAGCCTATCAAAATGCGCAAATATATCAAAAATGACGATTTTTGATGTACTCTAGACCATGCAAAATGATCAGAAATGACCCAAAATGATGATTTTTGTTGGACTATAGCCCATTCAGAACGCTCAAAAATACTCAAATATGACGACTTTTGATGGACTATAGCCCATGCAAAATGCGCAAAAAGACCAAAAATGACGATTTTTAATGGACTTTAGCCCATGCAAAAATTCGCAAAAAGACCAAAAATGACGACTTTTGATGGACTATAGCCCATGAAAAACGCTCAAAAATACTCCAAAATGACGACATTTGATGGAATATAGCCCATGAAAAATGCGCAAAAAGACCAAAAATGACGATTTTGATGGACTATAGACCATGCAAAATGCGCAAAAAGATAGAAAATGAAACCTTTTGATGGAAAATGCGCAAAAAGATAAAAAATGACGCCTTTTGATGAGTATAGCCCATGCAAAATGCGCAAAAAGACCAAAAATGGCTATTTTTGATGGATTCTAGCCCATGAAAAATGCGCAAAAAGATAAAAAATGACAATTTTTAATGGATTATAGCCCATGCAAAATGATCAGAAATGACCCAAAATGATGATTTTTGATTGACTACAGCCCATTCAAAACGCTCAAAAACACTCAAATATGACGACTTTTGATGGACTATAGCCCATGAAAAACGCTCAAAAATACTCAAAAATGACGACATTTGATGGAATATAGCCCATGAAAAATGCGCAAAAAGACCAAAAATGACGATTTTGATGGACTATAGAACATGCAAAATGCGCAAAAAGATAGAAAATGAAACCTTTTGATGGACTATAGCCCATTTAAAATGCGCAAAAAGACCAAAAATGACGATTTTTTATGGACTATAGCCCAATGAAAAATGACCAAAAATGACCAAAAGTGACAAATTTTGATGGACTAGAGCCCATGCAAAATGCGCAAAAAACTGAAAATGACGACTTTTGATGGACTATAGCCCATGCAAAATGCGCAAAAAGACCAAAAATGACGATTTTTAATGGACTTTAGCCCATGCAAAAATTCGCAAAAAGACCAAAAATGACGACTTTTGATGGACTATAGCCCATGGAAAAAGCTCAAAAATACTCAAAAATGACGACTTTTGATGGAATATAGCCTACCAAAATGCGCAAATATATCAAAAATGACGATTTTTGATGTACTCTAGACCATGCAAAATGATCAGAAATGACCCAAAATGATGATTTTTGTTGGACTATAGCCCATTCAGAACGCTCAAAAATACTCAAATATGACGACTTTTGATGGACTATAGCCCATGCAAAATGCGCAAAAAGACCAAAAATGACGATTTTTAATGGACTTTAGCCCATGCAAAAATTCGCAAAAAGACCAAAAATGACGACTTTTGATGGACTATAGCCCATGAAAAACGCTCAAAAATACTCCAAAATGACGACATTTGATGGAATATAGCCCATGAAAAATGCGCAAAAAGACCAAAAATGACGATTTTGATGGACTATAGACCATGCAAAATGCGCAAAAAGATAGAAAATGAAACCTTTTGATGGACTATAGACTATAGACTATAGACTTTAAAATGCGCAAAAAGACCAAAAATGACGATTTTTTATGGACTATAGCCCAATGAAAAATGACCAAAAATGACCAAAAGTGACAAATTTTGATGGACTAGAGCCCATGCAAAATGCGCAAAAATACTCAAAAATGACGACTTTTGATGGAATATAGCCCATCAAAATGCGAAAAAAGAACAAAAATGACGATTTTTATGGACTATAGCCCAATGAAAAATGACCAAAAATGACCAAAAGTGACAAATTTCGATGGACTATAGCACATGCAAAATGCGCAAAAAGATTACAAATGACGCCTTTTGATGGATTATAGCCCATGCAAAATGCGCAAAAAGACCCAAAATGATGATTTTTGATGGACTACAGCCCATGCAAAAACGCGCAAAAAGACCAAAAATGACGACTTTTGATGGACTATAGCCCATGGAAAACGCTCAAAAATACTCAAAAATGACGACTTTTGATGGAATATAGCCTATCAAAATGCGCAAATATATCAAAAATGACGATTTTTGATGTACTCTAGACCATGCAAAATGATCAGAAATGACCCAAAATGATGATTTTTGTTGGACTATAGCCCATTCAGAACGCTCAAAAATACTCAAATATGACGCCTTTTGATGGACTATAGCCCATGCAAAATGCGCAAAAAGACCAAAAATGACGATTTTTAATGGACTTTAGCCCATGGAAAACGCTCAAAAATACTCACAAATGACGACTTTTGATGGAATATAGCCTACCAAAATGCGCAAATATATCAAAAATGACGATTTTTGATGTACTCTAGACCATGCAAAATGATCAGAAATGACCCAAAATGATGATTTTTGTTGGACTATAGCCCATTCAGAACGCTCAAAAATACTCAAAAATGACGACTTTTGATGGACTATAGCCCATGCAAAATGCGCAAAAAGATAAAAAATGACGACTTTTGATGGACTATAGCCCATGCAAAATGCGCAAAAAGATCAAAAATGACAATTTTTGATGGACTACAGCCCATTCAAAATGATCAGAAATGACGGTTTTTAGATGGACTTTAGCCCATGCAAAATGCGCAAAAAGATAAAAAATGACGATTTTGATGGACTATAGCCCATGCAAATTGCGCAAAAAGACCAAAAATGACGATTTTTGATGGACTTTAGCCCATGCAAAATGCGCAAAAAGACTAAAAATGACGACTTTTGATGGACTATAGTCTTTCCAAAATGCGCAAAAAGACCAAAAATAACGATTTTTCATGGACTAAAGCCCATGCAAAATGAATGAATGAGCAACGTTACCCAATAAATGAATGGATGAATAACAAACTAAATGCTATTAAGTATAAAAATAATATTCTATTTACATATCAGTATCATTACAACTTATCTTTCCAAAAAAAAGTCAGATGTTTCAGGTCACCCTCAAACCTAGAGTCTAAACACGAGAACTACAAATAATGGACACATCAGCAGTAAACACAAACATATGCATATGGTAGATAAAAATAGAGATAAGACCTGGGATTGTCCGAGGTTTATGTCAGTATACACACCACAAAGCCAGCATTTTGATAAACACATGACATTTGCAATTTATTGTTTATTTAATTTACAGTATGGTGAAACCTGATGATCGACGACGTTTTACAAAATTATATATTATATATCTTGTATGCATTTAAAATGCTTAAAATTAACCAAACATGACGATATTTGATTGACTATATATATAACCCATGCAAAATGGTCAAAAATGACAAATGAATGACAAATTTTCTGTTGGACGTATAATGGCTCAAATAGCGTATAACCCAGACATACAAAGTTACATTTTTATCTATTTTTCTTCTACTATATATAATCATCTCTATAAAAAAATATATATTAAAAAAAATATCGAAAAAAATGATCAGAGTACTTTTACGTGACCTTTTGATTCTTGATGATTTGACAATTTGCTCTCACGTTATATACAACTATTTAAGAAAAAAAAACATTGTCGCAACTTTTTAATGTTTTTTTTTTTTGTACTTTAAAGTAACAAGTATCAAGCCAAGATCGAACTGAATACTGGCTTTGGGCTGGAGCATTGAAATTAGAATTGTTATCAATAAAATTAGTGATGTTATTAGTGCTTTTGAAAACAAGTCTGACATATAAAGCACAAAACCTGCATTCATTTCGGTCTTGGCTTGTTGCTTGTTGCTACGGCAACGTTTTTTGAAAAAGTGTTTACATGATCAAAAATCTAGAATCATCACAATTTGCTAGACGAGAGATGTCACCGGGAGCTCTTGTAACAAATCATTGATCCTGCTCTAAGGGTCTCGCTTCTCTTAGTAACCAGTCAAGAGCTCTTGTTCTTTCCTGCTCTTTGAGCACTGGGGCGACTACTTCAACACACTTGGCATGGTATTTATTTAGCCAATTGATCTGAAGATAACAACGATATGGTTATATAGATGGCGATAATGATAATGGTGATGATGGTGATGGTTATGATGATGGTGGTGATGATGATGGTGGTGATGATGGTGATGATTGTTATAATGATGATGATGAAGATGGTTATGATGATGATGGTTATGATGATGGTGGTGGTGATGATGATGGTTATGATGATGATGGTTATGATGATGGTGGTGGTGATGATGATGGTTATGATGATGATAATGATGATGATTATGGTCAATATCAATCATATATAAACCTGTTGTTTTGTCATCAGAGACGTCTTGCATAATTTCCTTGAAAATGGCACCTAGAAAACAAGACCAATCAATATCCACTGAACAATACCCTCAAATATATAAATCATTATTAATAATAATGATAATAAAAACCTTGACTGATATACTTACGAATGAAACCACTTCAAACTGCAAATAGCCAACTCCCCTGTAGTTTCTCTGAAAATCAGGAAAATATAAAAATAAGAGCGATGTTATTTTTACTGATGTTGTCCTCAAATAGATGATCCTTGTGGATGCAGTTGGCAGGCTACAATCATGTGCAAAATACCTTGGGACATTAACTGGTTTTGACATGAAAAATATTTCAACATCATTTTTCCGTTTCCCCCTCTCCCCCGTTTCAATGTTGAATTGTGGGAATGTGAAACGGTTGTCATTTGAAAGACCAATCAACATTGCTTAGGGGGGAGGGGGTTTGCACATCAAATTGATAGATTTTGCATATATTTTTAAACGCAAACAAAAACGCCCATGAAAAAGTGGCAATGTTCCAACAATTTTGCACATGATTGTTGGTTGCAGTGTGCACATTAGATATTGGTCCACACATATAGTTAATTACAAAATCAGCTAACACATTGCTATGGACGTTCACACCCAATTCAAATGTTTTGGGAATAAAATTCTTTGTCTCATGTATTTCGATTGCAGGTACGTGGAAAATGTTTGGAAAAAAAAGTTTTTATTCCCAGAGGTTTTGAATTGGTTCGAAACGTTGAGGCGATGTGAAATACGTATATATAGGCACACATTACATTACATACTAACCCCTCATGATTGTGAGCCGCGTGGCTGCAGTGTGCGACTTAAATAGCAGTCCATACATATAGTTAATTGTAAAGCGCATTGAGACGATGTGAAATACGTTATATGAGCACACATTACATTACATTACATACTAGCCCCTCATGATTGTAAGCCATGTGGCTGCAGCGTGCGCCTAATTAAAACGTTGTGTGTACATCTAATTGATTGTAAAGCACATTGAGACGATGTGTAATACGCTATATACAAACTAAGTACTTATTGACTGAGTGAGAGGGCCGTACGGGAAAATATTTGAATGGCGGTGATGACGTACGTACAAATGACCAAGAGCCAAATATTTTTCCGTACGGCCCGACCTAACTCAGTCAATAAGTTTTTTATCATGTGATCCGTATATTTTGCCAGGCGCGCGCCATTTTTTGTAATGTTTTGAGTAGCTGGTCCGTACGTGTTTGTACGGACCAGATGGGAAAAGCCGTACGGACCCCATCACGTGACTTTTTCCGAAGGTTTTCTTAAGAGCGAGCGCCGGGCAAAATACGGGTCATATGATAAACAACATTACTGGTAAGCCACTGACGTGCTGCAATGCCGGGACCTAAGCACACATTACTTAATATACATGCATAAACTAACATTTTACCTTGAGCTCTACAGGCCTTACAACGAATAGATTCTCAAGTCTAATAGCAAGCTTTTTCATCCCAGGGCCTTGATTTTCGTAATATGCTGGCTCTGCAGTAAAGTAATTTATACATTCAATCATTTACATAAAGCATTTCATTCCACTAAGACTCAATTACAAAATAGTCTCCTTCACAGTTCCCTGCGCCATCTTGAAAGGTAGCCGGGCCTTTGCAACGAAGCGAGACGAACGTTGAGCTTGCGATGATAGAGACACGTGCATAGAGACACGTGAATAATTGTCCCGCAAGGCGTTAAAAGGTTTCTATCATTGCAAGCTCAACGTTCGTTTGCTTCGATGCAAAGGCCCGGCTATCTTTCATTGATTGTGCAATAGTCGATCCCCTTCACAGCTCCCTGTGCCATTTTAAAAGGTAGCCGGTCCTTTAGCATCGATGCGAGACAAACGTTGAGCTTGCAATGATAAAGACCTTTTAACACCTCACGGGACAATTATTCAGGTGTCTCTATCATTTCAACGTTCGTCTCGCTTCAATGCAAAGGCCAGGCTACCATTCAAGATGGCGCAGGAGACTATGAAGGTGACTAAACCGGCTCCCCAACTAACATTATGTTAGTGAGGAGACTGGCAACCCAGCAGGACGAAAAACAAAACCTGTCAAAGGGCGGATGAGCTCGTCTTGAGCCAACGGCCAGCATGCAGAAAGCTTCGCCGTGGAGAAAGGTGCTTGATAACAACGCTTGACAACAACAACAACGTCAACGGTGCAGAAAAGTACAACAACAATATCATAAAGAGTACACCATGGAATTCTCATGAGTGCCCTGTTGGCAGCACGTGAAGAAAGTTGTTTCTCAACTAATGATGTTTATAAACAATGTCATACATTCTATTTTTCTGTCAGTGATATTTGTTTTTTGATAAGTGATCATGATTTGTAAAGAGCATTGAGATATTATCGAATGCGCTTAAGAAATAAATTATTATTATCATCATCATCATCATCATCATCATCATCATCATCATCATCATCATCATCATCATCATCATCATCATCATCATCATCATCATCATCATCATTATTATTATTATTATTATTATTTAGTGTATTGATTGCTATGCACATACCGATAGTAAGAGTCATTCCATCAGCCAAAGGGAGTTCTTGATAGAGCGGAACGTTGAATATACCATAATGGTCTAGAACAAAATAACATAATGAAATATAGATATGCATTAAAGAGAATGTTCATCTAGTTAACGTATAGTTATTATATTACAAAGTGAGTGCTTTATTAAAGAAATGCAATCAATAAAACACGCGGGGATTGACGGGACGCGAGAACGGCGCGAAGCGAGGTGCTTCTCAACACTTCTCAAATGTTCGACAATCCCAAAGTGCTTTATAACTGCATACAGCAAAGAAAGCAATTTTTTTCTTTCTTTTGTAATATACAAATAGACCTAATCGGCTAACACGTTGCTATGTATGTTTCCACCCAATTCAAATCTTTGGGGAATAAGATTCTTTGTCTTATGTATTTTGATGTCACATGGAGAATGTTTGGATCAAAAGTTTGTAGTCCCAGTGGTTTTGAATTGGGTGGAAACATACAAAGCAACGCGTTAGCCGATTTGGTCTATTTGGTCTATTTGTCAACATGTAAACGCGTGTGTGACAAACCTTCCATGACACACAATACATGTCCCACGCCATGACCAGTTAATACCATCCAGTCCAGACCAGCATCCCATAATGGTCTACGGGCTATGGCATCTAAGGCATGGCCTGCAAGATTATGACGAGAATGGTGATCGTGGTAATCGGACGACAAACATGATGACAATGATGGTGGTGATGATTATGGAGATGGTTGTACGTGATGATGGTGACAATGATGATGGTGGTTATGATGATGGTTGTGATGATGGTGACAATGATGATGGTGGTTATGATGATGATGATGATGATGGTGACAATGATGATAACGATGGTGGTGGTGATGATTATGGAGATGGTTGTACGCGATGATGGTGACAATGATGATGGTGGTTATGATGATGGTTGTGATGATGGTGTCAATGATGATGGTGGTTATGATGATGATTGTGATGATGGTGTCAATGATGATGGTGGTGATGATGATGGTTGTGATGATGGTGTCAATGATGATGGTGGTTATGATGATGGTTGTGATGATGGTGTCAATGATGATGGTGGTGATGATGATGGTTGTGATGATGGTGTCAATGATGATGGTGGTGATGATGATGGTTGTGATGATGGTGTCAATGATGATGGTGGTGATGATGATGGTTGTGATGATTGTGTCAATGATGATGGTGGTGATGATGATGGTGTCAATGATGATGGTGATTATGATGATAATGGTGATGATGGTGACAATGATGATGGTGATTATGATGATGGTGGTGATGATGGTGTCAATGATGATGGTGGTTATGATGATGGTTGTGATGATGGTGACAATGATGATGGTGATTATGATGATGATGGTGATGATGGTGACAATGATGATGGTGGTTATGATGATGATGGTGATGATGGTGACAATGATGATGACGATGTTGGTGATGATGATTATGGAGATGGATGTGATGATGGTGTCAATGATGATGGTAATTATGATGATGGTAGTGATGATGGTGTCAATGATGATGGTAATTATGATGATGGTAGTGATGATGGTGTCAATGATGATGGTGGTTATGATGATGGTTGTGATGATGGTGTCAATGATGATGGTGGTTATGATGATGGTTGTGATGATGGTGTCAATGATGATGGTGGTTATGATGATGGTTGTGATGATGGTGTCAATGATGATGGTGGTTATTATGATGGTGGTGATGATGGTGACATTGATGATGACGATGTTGGTGATGATGATGTTGGTTATGGAAATTATGTTTTATGATAATGATGGTGATGATCATGATCATTATCGATGATGGTGACAATGATGATGATGATGATGGTTATGATGATGATGATGATGATGATGGTTATGATGATGGTGATGATCATGATGATGATGATGATGGTTATGATGATGATGATGATGATGATGGTTATGATGATGGTGATGATGATGATGGTGATGATGATGGTTATGATGATGATTGTGATGACAAAGACGACGATGATGACGATGTTGGTGGTGGTGTTGATAATCATGACGACCATTACAATGAAGAAGATAATAATGATATCACAGAAGATGATATGCATGTGTTCCCAAACCTTTAGTCCCTTTGGGGAAAACCGTCGCAGCACAATCAATGTGTCCCATTAAAACACGGGTATAACACTCCTACAACACCAATCAAATACACATAAATAAATAAAACACTATCAAACACGTGTATATCACTCCTACAACACCAATCAAATACACATAAATAAATAAAACACTATCAAAACACGTGTATAACACTCCTACAACACCAATCAAATACACATAAATAAATGAAGTCACAAAAATAATGCACACTTTTTTCCCTTTTTATGCGTTTTTTCGTTTTATGTTGTTAAGTGGCATCTCTTAGGGATAAAAAGTTGTCGGTGCCACACCTCTTTTATAGTATCTCTCTATCTAAAATCTCCCTCCCGACTAGCATACCCGTACTTTTATTACCCGAGTCCCCCGGGTATAATACCTTGTCACCCGGGTATATTACCTTGTCCCATTCACTTGGTGTGCCGTATCCCCCATCCCCCGGGTATAATACCTTTTCACATTCACTTGGTGTGCCTTAGCCCACGCCCCATCCCCCCGGGTATTATACCTTGTCCCCCCTCCCCCGGGAATAATACCTTGTCCCCCCTCCACCGGCTTTAATACCTTTCCCCCCGGGTATAATACCTTGTCCCCCCGGGTATGATACCATTTCCCATTCACTTGGTGTGCCGTAGCCCACGCCCCATCCCCCCGGGTATTATACCTTGTCCCCCCTCCCCCGGGTATAATGCCTTGTCCCATTCATTTGGTGTGCCGTATCCCCCTTCCCCGGGTATAATACCTTGTCACCCGGGTATAATGCCTTGTCCCATTCACTTGGTGTGCCGTATCCCCCTCCCCCGGGTATAACACCTTGTCCCTCCGGGTATAATACCTTGTCCCATTCACTTGGTGTGCCGTATCCCCCTCCCCCGGGTATAATACCTTGTCCCCCCGGTTATAATACCTTGTCCCATTCACTTGGTGTGCCGTAATGCAAAACACGAGTGATGTTTGTTGTACCATCCCTTCAAAAAAAAGAAAAACAATTTGTAACCATTAATATACGTTTGGGTACATGCTCCGGCTTTACAGTCAAAACACATGAATTGTTTGGTTTTCGAAATTTGTTTCCATTAATCGATTTGAACTTGGAATATTGAAAACGAAGATTTCATTATTCAAAACAAGAATAGTTTGAAAGTTCGATTGTTGATTGGACATAATAAAACATTCGATTCTCAAATCGATTAATGGAAACAAATTTCGAAAATGAGTTCTACGTGTTCACGATTCAGATGTTTTGACTGTAATTATTTAAACTCGAATTGACTTATTAATTGGAGTAGCTTATATGTACAAGCTTATATTCTTGGATAAGAAAGAGTGCAACCAGGACCAGCTTTTTTTCTTTGAAAATGACTTCCGGCATAGATTGTTAAACACTAGAACAGTCTTTCTCAAGACTACACACACCCAGATGATCACAACACATCAACATCACTTACACCTGGATCCAAATAAAACTCTAATTTAATAAGACAGCAAATACAACTTCACTGGATAGATTGCTGTAGTTACACAGTCGTGACGAGGGATGTGGGATCAGGGATCACATGCCTGGGATTGGGGATCACTAAGTCCGAATCATGCAGCTGGAATCAGGGGTCACATGCCTGGGATTGGCGATCACCAAGTCCGAATCATGCAGCTGGAATCAGGGATCACATGCCTGGAATTGGCGATCACATAGTCCTAACCAGCTGGAATCAGGGATCACATGCCTGGAATTGGCGATCACATAGTCCTAATCAGCTGGAATCAGGGATCACATGCCTGGGATTGGCGATCACATAGTCCTAACCAGCTGGAATCAGGGATCACATGCCTGGGATTGGGGTTCACATAGTCCTAATCAGCTGGAATCAGGGATCACATGCCTGGGATTGGCGATCACATAGTCCTAATCAGCTGGAATCAGGGATCACATGCCTGGGATTGGGGTTCACATAGTCCTAATCAGCTGGAATCAGGGATCACATGCCTGGGATTGGGGATCACATAGTCCTAATCAGCTGGAATCAGGGATCACAGAAGAAGGATCGGGATGGTATGGGTAAAATCAGGGATCAGAACATTTTTTGTGGGATCAGAGATAAAAAAACATGTGCCAAAAGCAGTTTAGCAATACAGTCAATTCAAAAAACATTGTCGTCAATAGGCTTCAAGTCTACCTGACTAGACCGAAAGGTACCATGGGTAGAAATCACTGAAGTAGCGAATTATTCATAATTAGTTGATTGAGTGCGCGTGGCATTGCATAATTAGATACTGTGTGCATTTATCCGCTTCGGTGATTTCTACCCATGCTACCTTTCGGTCTAGTCGCGTAGACTTGAAGCCTATTGACGACAATGCTTTTTGAATTGACTGTATCTACCTGTAGTGATGACCAGATGCATTCAGATATAGGCCCTTATCATTGATGACATCACCTGACACTGGACTAGAACAACAGATACAATACATTGATACAACTATTAATATACAATTGTTTAAATAGATTATTACATGTATGATTATTCATCCTCGGGAACCCAGGGGTATTCTTCTGCCGCTCGTTTCTCGCTTCCACAACATATACCCCTGGGAACGTAGTCTGTTGGAGCTTGTTCCGGAAGTCAAAATTCAAACTTATTTAACGACTTTCTTTGAATGGTTATCTTGATTTTCATTGGTCGACCTAATAAGGTCGACCAATCAGGAAAGAGCTGTATTTTGACTTCCGGAACAAGCTCCAACAGACTACGTTCCCAGGGGTATATGTTGTGGAAGCGAGAAACGAGCGACAGAAGAATACCCCTGGGTTCCCGAGGATGATGATTATTCGCTGTTACCAAATAACTATTTGAAATCACGCATTTTGATTGGCGCGTGCTTTATGAGAGCACACAGCACACGCGTTTGCATGTTGATCAAATATATCCATTTATGTTTTATAAAAGAAAGCTGTCCCTTCTTTCTTCTTCCAGATTACCCCCTCTCTTTCTATCAGAAAATCCTTCCTGTCTGTGCTATATGTAGTTATAAAGCACACGGGGTTGTCAGAACACCCGAGAAGTGTTGAGATCTCGCATTTTCTATTTCTTTAATATAAATACTCATATCGTTATATATATCTTTGTTGTTGTCGTTATACATATATATATCGTTGTTATTATCATTATCGTTGTTGTTGTCGTTATATATATCGTTGTTGTTATCATTATCGTTGTTGTTGTCGTTATATATATATCGTTGTTGTTGTCGTTATATATATCATTGTTGTTATCATTATCGTTGTTGTTGTCGTTATATATATATCGTTGTTGTTATCATTATCGTTGTTGTTGTCGTTATATATATCGTTGTTGTTATCATTATCGTTGTTGTTGTCGTTATATATATCGTTGTTATTATCATTATCGTTGTTGTTGTCGTTATATATATCGTTGTTGTTGTCGTTATATATATCGTTGTTGTTGTCGTTATATATATCATTGTTGTTATCATTATCGTTGTTTTTGTCGTTATATATATCGTTGTTATTATCATTATCGTTGTTGTTGTCGTTATATATATCGTTGTTGTTGTCGTTATATATATCGTTGTCGTTATATATATCGTTGTTATTATCATTATCGTTGTTGTTGTCGTTATATATATCGTTGTTATTATCATTATCGTTGTTGTTGTCGTTATATATATCGTTGTTGTTGTCGTTATATATATCGTTGTTGTTGTCGTTATATATATCATTGTTGTTATCATTATCGTTGTTTTTGTCGTTATATATATCGTTGTTATTATCATTATCGTTGTTGTTGTCGTTATATATATCGTTGTTGTTGTCGTTATATATATCGTTGTTGTTGTCGTTATATATATCATTGTTGTTATCATTATCGTTGTTTTTGTCGTTATATATATCGTTGTTGTTATCATTATCGTTGTTGTTGTCGTTATATATATCGTTGTTGTTATCATTATCGTTGTTGTTGTCGTTATATATATCGTTGTTGTTATCATTATCGTTGTTGTTGTCGTTATATATATCGTTGTTGTTGTCGTTATATATATCGTTGTTGTTGGTATCATTATCGTTGTTGTTGTCGTTATATATATCGTTGTTGTTGTCGTTATATATATCGTTGTTGTTGGTATCATTATCGTTGTTGTTGTCGTTATATATATCATTGTTGTTATCATTATCTTTGTTGTTGTCGTTATATATATCGTTGTTATTATCATTATCGTTGTTGTTGTCGTTATATATATCGTTGTTGTTGTCGTTATATATATCGTTTTTGTTGTCGTTATATATATCATTGTTGTTATCATTATCGTTGTTGTTGTCGTTATATATATCGTTGTTGTTATCATTATCGTTGTTGTTGTCGTTATATATATCATTGTTGTTATCATTATCGTTGTTGTTGTCGTTATATATATCGTTGTTATTATCATTATCGTTGTTGTTGTCGTTATATATATCGTTGTTGTTGTCGTTATATATATCGTTGTTGTTGTCGTTATATATATCGTTGTTGTTGTCGTTATATATATCGTTGTTGTTGTCGTTATATATATCGTTGTTGTTGTCGTTATATATATCGTTGTTGTTGTCGTTATATATATCGTTGATGTTATCATTATCGTTGTTGTTGTCGTTATATATATCGTTGTTGTTGTCGTTATATATATCGTTGTTGTTGTCGTTATATATATCGTTGTTGTTATCATTATCGTTGTTGTTGTCGTTATATATATCGTTGTTGTTGTCGTTATATATATCGTTGTTGTTGTCGTTATATATATCGTTGTTGTTGTCGTTATATATATCGTTGTTGTTGTCGTTATATATATCGTTGTTGTTGTCGTTATATATATCGTTGTTGTTGTCGTTATATATATCGTTGTTGTTGTCGTTATATATATCGTTGTTGTTATCATTATCGTTGTTGTTGTCGTTATATATATCGTTGTTGTTGTCATTATCGTTGTTGTTGTCGTTATATATATATCGTTGATGTTATCATTATCGTTGTTGTTGTCGTTATATATATCGTTGATGTTATCATTATCGTTGTTGTTGTCGTTATATATATCGTTGTTGTTATCATTATCGTTGTTGTTGTCGTTATATATATCGTTGTTGTTGTCGTTATATATATCGTTGTTGTTATCATTATCGTTGTTGTTGTCGTTACATATATCGTTGTTGTTATCATTATCGTTGTTGTTGTCGTTATATATATCGTTGTTGTTGTCGTTATATATATCGTTGTTGTTGTCGTTATATATATCGTTGATGTTATCATTATCGTTGTTGTTGTCGTTATATATATCGTTGTTGTTGTCGTTATATATATCGTTGTTGTTGTCGTTATATATATCGTTGTTGTTATCATTATCGTTGTTGTTGTCGTTATATATATCGTTGTTGTTGTCGTTATATATATCGTTGTTGTTGTCGTTATATATATCGTTGTTGTTGTCGTTATATATATCGTTGTTGTTGTCGTTATATATATCGTTGTTGTTGTCGTTATATATATCGTTGTTGTTGTCGTTATATATATCGTTGTTGTTGTCGTTATATATATCGTTGTTGTTGTCGTTATATATATCGTTGATGTTATCATTATCGTTGTTGTTGTCGTTATATATATCGTTGTTGTTGTCATTATCGTTGTTGTTGTCGTTATATATATATCGTTGATGTTATCATTATCGTTGTTGTTGTCGTTATATATATCGTTGATGTTATCATTATCGTTGTTGTTGTCGTTATATATATCGTTGTTGTTGTCATTATCGTTGTTGTTGTCGTTATATATATCGTTGTTGTTGTCATTATCGTTGTTGTTGTCGTTATATATATATCGTTGTTATTATCATTATCGTTGTTGTTGTCGTTATATATATATCGTTGTTATTATCATTATCGTTGTTGTTGTCGTTATATATATCGTCGTTGTTGTTATCATTATCGTTGTTGTTGTCGTTATATATATCGTTGTTATTATCATTATCGTTGTTGTTATTATATATATATATATCGTTGTTGTTGTCGTTATCGTTTTAATTGTCGTTACCGTTGTCGTTACAGTATAATCGTTATCATAATCGCTATCGTTATCGTTATCTTCATTATAACCTTATCAGATTGCCACTACCATCACCAGCGATGTATGATTGAGTTGGAAAGCAACTGTCAAGATAACCATCCTGCTCCCTGCCGAGAGAAATTTTTTTTTTATTATTTAGCGTTGGTAGTTCCTTCAGCTATAAGCAGTAAGCTGGTCTCCCAGGAAGCCGACAGTGCGTTCTCCCCCCCCCCCCCCCCCCCCCCCCCCCTTCCCCCCTCTCCATCAATGCTCCGTTTTACGGGTATTTAAAGCTACTCAAACCTACACAGAATGTAAAGAAGTCGACACAAGTGTGAGGCCACCGAAAGACGCGCACTGACCAACTTATAGCTACACTTGTTCCTAACACACGACTACATTGTTTCAATCATAATACTAAACACTGGTCATTATTACGCACCAAATTTAAGACTAAAGACCAATCATGGAAAAGATGTATTACTGGGGTTACGAAAACAGTATCTTCAAAAGATATGAAAACTATACCATTAGACGTTATTTATAGTACCTAAAGTATTCTTCGAACTTGTTTGTGGCTGTTACTGTTGTCACCTTCCCAGTAGATACCTATGAAGGCAACAACGACCTTAGATGATGATGATGATGATGATGATGATGATGATGATGATGATGATGATGATGATGATGATGATGATGATGATTATGATGATGATAATGACAATAATGAAGATGATGATGATGATAATGACAATAATGAAGATGATGATGATGATGACGACGACGACAATATTAATAAGGTGATCATGACGTCGATTGTGGTGATGATGTTGATCATGATAATGATGATGATGAGCATGATGATTATAATGATGACAATAATGAAGAAGATGATGACGATGACGATGATGTTGATGATCATGGTAATGTTGATGAAGATAATGATAATAATGATGGCGATGATGTTGATTATGAGGACAATAATGATGATGATGAATATGATGATAATAATGATGATGGCGATGCTGATGGTGGTGATAATGATGACGATGCTGATGATGAAGATAATGATTATAATGATGGCGATGATGATAAAGGCAACGATAATATGAAAAGCGTACCTCTTCTTCCAGCCAGGCAAAGAATTCACAATGTGCAACCGCATCACGAATCTACAAGACGAATATAATTATATACTAAACTGTCAAAGAATACTTCATCTATATATGGGTATATATTCATTTACATGAAGAATTCAGCTTACATGACAATCCTTCATGGCTTGGACTTCAACAGGATTTTTGCAGACTTTCATACGTGCTATTGGAGAGATTTCCATCAACAGGTTATTCTGTAAATTAACATTGGACAATCAGTTAGTGGTTTCAAGCTTCTCAACAATTCTGTCAAACGTGTTTCGGCCACATGGCTTATTGCTATCATTGGAGCTATTTTAAAATACTAATAATGATGATGATGATGACAATGAAAATAATGTTGATGATAATAATACTAATGATGATGATAAATATTTGATAAATGGTCGATGATGATGATAATGATGATGATGGTAATAATGATAATGATGATGATGATGGCGATGATCATAAGAATAATGATGATGATGATGATGATGATGATGATGATGATGATGATGATGATATAATCATAATTCTGTCAAATTCACATGCAAGTGTTTCGGCCACTTGGCTTCCAACCAATTAACACAGGGCACTATTCTCAACCTCGTTACCAGGACTTTTCCCCTTCGCTTTTGGGTGGGGTGGAAAAAAGCGACGAAGGGATATGGTCCTGGTCCATGGTCCCAATTTAATAACAATTTATAACCAAACATCATCTATTGTTTTTATAATATAACTGTGGATGGAGGTTACCTCTTTAACCAGATTACCAATAGAAGCAACAACATCTGTAGACATCTAAAACAAATAAATAAAGTATGGAAGACAGGTCATCATAAACATGCTCATCGCCATCATCATCATCATAATTATCATCATCATCTTTATTATCACCGTTGTCATCATCATCACTTGAATTATTACCAGCACTAATTATAATCATCATCATCTCCGGCATCACTACCATCATCATTATTATTATTATTATTATTGTTATTGTTATTGTTATTGTTATTGTTATTGTTATTGTTATTGTTATTGTTATTGTTATTGTTATTGTTATTGTTATTGTTATTGTTATTGTTATTGTTATTGTTATTGTTATTGTTATTGTTATTGTTATTGTTATTGTTATTGTTATTGTTATTGTTATTGTTATTGTTATTGTTATTGTTATTGTTATTGTTATTGTTATTGTTATTGTTATTGTTATTGTTATTGTTATTGTTATTGTTATTGTTATTGTTATTGTTATTGTTATTGTTATTGTTATTGTTATTGTTATTGTTATTGTTATTGTTATTGTTATTGTTATTGTTATTGTTATTGTTATTGTTATTGTTATTGTTATTGTTATTGTTATTGTTATTGTTATTGTTATTGTTATTGTTATTGTTATTGTTATTGTTATTGTTATTGTTATTGTTATTGTTATTGTTATTGTTATTGTTATTGTTATTGTTATTGTTATTGTTATTGTTATTGTTATTGTTATTGTTATTGTTATTGTTATTGTTATTGTTATTGTTATTGTTATTGTTATTGTTATTGTTATTGTTATTGTTATTGTTATTGTTATTGTTATTGTTATTGTTGTTATTGTTATTGTTATTGTTATTATTATTATTATTATTATTATTATTATTATCATCGTCATCATAAACATTTTCATCAACAGCAACATTATCATCATCTTTATCATCACTGTTATCATCATCATCATCATCAACAACAACAACAACAACACCATCATCATCAGCAGCAACAACATCAACAACAACACCATCATCATCATTATCATCATCATCATCATCAACAACAACAACAACACCACCACCATCATCATCATCATCATCATCAACACCACCACCACCATCATCATTATCATCATCAACAACAACAACAACAACACCACCATCATCATCATCATCAACATCATCATCAACATCAACGACGACAACAACAACACCATCATCATCATCATCATCATCCCGACTGTATTATTTGCGAAATCCCACGAAAAAAGCTGACAACTGCATGCACGACACACACTTATTTTTATTATATTTTTTTAAACTATTACTTAAATACATGTTAAACAATTACCCAGATTCTCTTGCCACGATTTTCCAAGTCAGTAACTGCACTGGTAATGTTGCTGTAAGGGTACACCTTAATCTTCATGTCATCACAGACACCACTCTTGCCGTCAAGACCAAGATGAATCCGAGCCTCTTTGGTCAACTTTCTTTCATCCATGAAAATACTAAAAGAATAGTATTAAATCAACTTGAATTATCAAGTGTACTTTTCACAGTTCCGTTCAGTGACCACGAATGATACTTCCAAGTCGACGTTCGAGTTGTTACGCATAGCAAAACTATAATTTATCATGCACAGCAACGTGAACCTCGACTTGGAACTATCATTAGTGGTCACTGAACGGAACTGTGAACTGAAGACTATTAGAACACTTTTAAGATATTAAAATTTATCAACAATAATGTCCATGTTGTAGGCACCTCGAGTATTTGTGTTTAGATGTATGCTTATGGGTTGTATTTGCAGCCGCGCGCGTCTCTTTGATCCCAAACAACAGGGAATCGATCTAAAAACACAAAAAAACCGTATAAAGAGCAAAGTAAACTTTCAAAAGAAAATACATCCAATAAAGCCGGGCTCCCTGTGCATAATTAAGATATAATGCTGTACCTTATAGTGTCCATAGTGATAATTGCATAGCCAAACAAAAATGGATTGTGTGGGATATCACCGCCTCGTATGTTGAACAGCCCTACACAAAGTAACACAACAACGTTACTGACACATACTATATACACCTAATACAAGGTTGACGGGGCGAACGGCGATTGGTGATTGCACGACCCAAAGGAACTGTGGGTAATACCAATTTCTTCCTATTCCATTCTAAATTACCCAAACACCGTTCAGCGATGACCTTAGATGGGTGTCTCAAAGGTTTCGCTCAACGGTGGAGGCATTGTTTGGTAATTTAGAAACGAATAAGAAGGAATTCGTATTACCCATAGTTGTCATGTGTCATGTAACCCACGTGTCATTCCCTTGAGAATTGTTCTTTTATGAAGAACGTGTTATATATCATTTACATGTGAA
Organism: Metridium senile; assembly: GCA_949775045.1. Lineage (NCBI taxonomy): Eukaryota > Metazoa > Cnidaria > Anthozoa > Actiniaria > Metridiidae > Metridium > Metridium senile. Next base: position 16,033,735 of record OX459107.1, read on the forward strand.
AGAATCAACTCCCAAGGGTAGCATCACATGATCTGAAATGGGACAACAAACAAGGAAGATAAAGAGGTCTATTGGCATACCCCCTGACAAATGTCTGGATCCACGCCTAATATAGACACCATATTACATACTGTCCTTCTGTCTCACTTACAGGCTAGTTCATCGAGTTTTGTGACGACAAAGGCATCGGCGTATCTGTCTTTAATTTGTTGCCTGGTATCTGCTATTTTATCTTGCCATGATTTTCCTGACAATACAAAGGGTTATGTAATCATTTGAGCTATTTTATAATACTACTAATGATGATGATCTCAAGCATGTTAAGGACTGGGATTTTCGGATTTAAAAAAAAAAAATCATTTCTTGCTTGTGTTGTCAAGTACAAAGCTGAAATTCAGATCAATATTCATAATAGGGCTGATCAATAGTTTAGTGGTGAGAATGTTGACATAAAGTGGTCACGTGACCATTAAGGCGAAAAAATAGAAATTTAAAAATGGGCCGGTTAGAACTATTTTGCAGAATATTAAAAATTATGTGAAAACAATGCATTTTTGAAGGTCTTTCGAAATCCGCCTCGTTTGATTGTCCATCGTACAAGGTATGCGAGTTATAAGGCAAAACAGGTCACGTGACCTAAAGCTAAATTAACAATTATTAAGATTTCTCCAAATCAGAGTATGAATGACATTCAAACGAAGCGCAATGAGAGAGAGAAGCATGAATACAATGTTTTAACATAGTTTTTACTTTTAAAGAAAATGTTTCTAACCGGCCCATTTTAAATTTTCTATTTTTCGGCCTTAATGGTCACGTGACCACTTTCTGTCATCAACATCACCACCAAACCTTTGAAAAACCCAATTGTGAACAGAAAACCAAATTTCAGCTTTGTGCATTAAAGAGTGAATGAGAAATCATTTTTCAAAGATTTCCGAAAATCCCAGGCCTTAACATGCTTGAGATGATGATGGCAATGATGATAATGATGATGATAATGATGATAAGAATGATGATGACAATGATGATGATTATCATAATTATAAAGATTTGATAAATGGTCGATGATGACGGTGATAATGAATGATGAATGATGATGGATGATGATGACAACGACAATAATTAACGGAAGATGACAATAATGATGATAGTGATGGCAATAATGATGATAGTGATGGCAATAATGATGATAGTGATGGCAATAATGATGATAGTGATGGCAATAATGATGATAGTGATGGCAATAATGATGATGAAGATGACAATAATGATGATAGTGATGGCAATAATGATGATAGTGATGGCAATAATGATGATAGTGATGGCAATAATGATGATATAGTGATGGCAATAATGATGATGAAGATGACAACAATGATGATAGTGATGGCAATAATGATGATAGTGATGGCAATAATGATGATAGTGATGGCAATAATGATGATGAAGATGACAATAATGATGATAGTGATGGCAATAATGATGATAGTGATGGCAATAATGATGATAGTGATGGCAATAATGATGATATAGTGATGGCAATAATGATGATGAAGATGACAACAATGATGATAGTGATGGCAATAATGATGATAGTGATGGCAATAATGATGATAGTGATGGCAATAATGATGATGAAGATGACAATAATGATGATAGTGATGGCAATAATGATGATAGTGATGGCAATAATGATGATAGTGATGGCAATAATGATGATATAGTGATGGCAATAATGATGATGAAGATGACAACAATGATGATAGTGATGGCAATAATGATGATAGTGATGGCAATAATGATGATAGTGATGGCAATAATGATGATGAAGATGACAACAATGATGATAGTGATGGCAATAATGATGATAGTGATGGCAATAATGATGATAGTGATGGCAATAATGATGATGAAGATGACAACAATGATGATAGTGATGGCAATAATGATGATAGTGATGGCAATAATGATGATAGTGATGGCAATAATGATGATGAAGATGACAACAATGATGATAGTGATGGCAATAATGATGATAGTGATGGCAATAATGATGATAGTGATGACAACAATGATGATAGTGATGGCAATAATGATGATAGTGATGGCAATAATGATGATAGTGATGGCAATAATGATGAAAGTGATGGCAATAATGATGATAGTGATGGCAATAATGATGATGAAGATGACAATAATGATGATGAAGATGACAATAATGATGATAGTGATGGCAATAATGATGATAGTGATGGCAATAATGATGATGAAGATGACAACAATGATGATAGTGATGGCAATAATGATGATAGTGATGGCAATAATGATGATAGTGATGGCAATAATGATGATGAAGATGACAACAATGATGATAGTGATGGCAATAATGATGATAGTGATGGCAATAATGATGATAGTGATGACAACAATGATGATAGTGATGGCAATAATGATGATAGTGATGGCAATAATGATGATAGTGATGGCAATAATGATGAAAGTGATGGCAATAATGATGATAGTGATGGCAATAATGATGATGAAGATGACAATAATGATGATGAAGATGACAATAATGATGATAGTGATGGCAATAATGATGATAGTGATGGCAATAATGATGATAGTGATGGCAATAATGATGATAGTGATGGCAATAATGATGATGAAGATGACAATAATGATGATAGTGATGGCAATAATGATGATAGTGATGGCAATAATGATTATAGTGATGGCAATAATGATGATGAAGATGACAATAATGATGATAGTGATGGCAATAATGATGATAGTGATGGCAATAATAATGATAATGTATTTATATATATAGCGCACTTTCTATGTGTATATATTCAAATGCGCTTTACACATTATAGTTAGCTGTTAGTAATTAGTATATATTAGTGTAAGTGTAGGCCTTTCACTGAGGATGGTCGTGAATGATGATGATAGTGATGGCAATAATGATGATAGTGATGGCAATAATGATGATGAAGATGACAATGATGATGAAGATGATACTGAAGTAAGTGTCCATGCCAGCCAACCTGTATGTTCTAAAGCCATTACAAACACCTTCTCTTTGCCAAGGGTGGGTGTATTTGAAATGCCGTCCTCTTCTTTTATGATATCAGTCAGATCACGGTCCAATGAAACGAGTGTGTGGCCAGCGGCTGACAATTCCTGAACAGACGCCAATAATGAATGTGAGTATGAGGAGAAAAGGAGGGAAGGGAGGGAAGGAAAGGGCAATGCCAGTAAGCATTACTGAATGATTTGTGGTATGAATGAAGTATAAGAATGGGGAATAGAAGGGGAGAAAGAAGATGAGAGAAAAAGAGAGAGGAAAAATGGGAGGACAAAATGGTGGGAGGAGGAAGGAAGGAAGGAAGGAAGGAAGGAAGGAAGGAAGGAAGGAAGGAAGGAAGGAAGGAAGGAAGGAAGGAAGGAAGGAAGGAAGGAAGGAAGGAACGAAGGAACGAAGGAACGAAGGAACGAAGGAAGGAACGAAAGAACGAAGGAACTAAAAAGCATATGAAGTACTGCGCATGCAAACGAAGGCACAAAGTAGTCAAACTATCAAAAGAATAATACACTATAACTCACCTTTCCCAAATTCTTCCATGATCCTGGAGGGAGCCAATCAATCAGAAATAGTGAACGAAAGAAAATTAATAAATACGTTTATCAATAAATAAACAAATGGAAAATATATAAACAAATAAATAAGAAAATAAAAGAATAAAAGAACATTTCAGTAAATCACTTACGGTAAGAGATATGATGTGGACACACTCCAACTTTTGACTTTGGTGTCAGCAGCTTTAAAAAAGTGTCAGTTTTTGTATTTTAATTTTAAATTGTTTTTCTTATTCCTTTTTGTAATCAGATAAATACAAACCTTTAACAAATATTCCTCTGTGGTCGGCGTATCAGGATGACCTTGAATGCAAAGAGAATCGCTATGAAATATCAATGAAAATATTGATCTTGACTGTCTCTGAACGACCACTCTCGTAAGCGAGCACTCTCGTAAGCGAGCACTCTCGTAAGCGACCACTCTCGTAAGCGACCACTCTCGTAAGCGAGCACTCTCGTAAGCGACCACTCTCGTAAGCGAGCACTCTCGTAAGCGACCACTCTCGTAAGCGACCACTCTCGTAAGCGACCACTCTCGTAAGCGACCACTCTCGTAAGCGACCACTCTCGTAAGCGACCACTCTCGTAAGCGACCACTCTCGTAAGCGACCACTCTCGTAAGCGACCACTCTCGTAAGCGACCACTCTCGTAAGCGACCACTCTCGTAAGCGACCACTCTCGTAAGCGACCACTCTCGTAAGCGAGCGCGACCACCTTTAGGGTTCAAGTTTTAGACCTTCATTCGTTTTTCCTCCCTCGTAAGCCCCCATCCAGAAGGGTATATTTACCTAGTAAATAAACCGTCCAGACTTTAGGGTCAAGGTGGATGTCTGCTGCAGGCATGTAACGACAGTCTGTCCACAAAGAAGCCCTCTCCTGGGTCACAATAATGCGAGCTTTGAGATAAACAAAAACTATTATCAGTATGCTATGTTGTCACAAACTTTAATATGCATAAGCCTGGTTCATAGAGTGAAGTCATGTAACCCGTGAAACAGATATTAGACTAATACACCTTAGCAGTCTCTAATTACATTGTTTTCTTTTCTGTCTATTTGACTATTACACCTTGACTATTTAATTTTGTTTCACGGGTTAGAGTGAAGTCATTTAACCCGTGAAACAGATATTAGACTAATACACCTTAGCAGTCTTGAATTCCATTGTTTTCTTTTGTGTCTATTTGCCTATTACACTTGAGCAAGCAATTTCTATTTCACGGGTTAAATGTCTTCACTCTACTTGTTTCACGAGTATATTATTTGTACTCTAGCGACATACCATAAGCATAAGAAACATACGCAGACACAAGACAAGTACCACTAATGAGCAAAGCCTATATGGCCAAAACCTAAACGAGTAGAAGACTGGGTACTAGTTTCCCTAATTAATGTAATTAAGAAATTAACCTCATAATATAAAAGATATATCAAGATATGTAAGATTCCTGAGTTTGGTTGCCTTTTGTTGGATTTGGACGCCTGTCCTTCCAATCCATACATTCCTTTGTAATTTTGGGCAATTTTGAATGGCTGTAACTCACTCAATATCCAACCAAAAGCACCAAATCTCTTTTGGTATTGGCCACTAGATATAGGGGGACATTTTGGTTATTTCCTCAGTATTAAGAAGAAAAAAAATCCGTAGCGTTTTCGAATCGTATTTGCCCGTCCACACGTATACACGAAAACGATTCGAAAACACTAGCCATCCATAATTGTTATAGTATTGGTTCATACCATGACGAGAGCTGAAACCCTGGCCAGTTAAGACCACGCTACGGTAATTAGCTTTGGCGATGAACTCACTCTATGGAGAGAAATGTATATAGATCAGTAAATGGATAGATCAGTAAATGGATGGATGGATGGATGGATGGATGGATGGATGGATGGATGGATGGATGGGTGGGTGGATGGATGGATGGATGGATGGATGGATGGATGGATGGATGGATGGATGGATGGATGGATGGATGGGTGGATGGATGGGTGGATGGATGGATGGATGGATGAATGAAAAAAAGAATGAATGAATGAATGGGTGGGTGGATAAATGAATAGATGAGTGGATGAATGATAGAAAAAATAAATGAACGATTGAAAAAATAAATGGATGGATGGATGGATGATAAAGGGATGGATGGATAGACTTCGGTCTTAGTTTTTTAATTCCCCAGGGGAATAGTAAATAATAAATCTTTTGTTACCATGCTTATGATTATGACGCTCGTGTGAACCACGCTTAATTGCACTATTTTGTACAAACTTGAATATGTGCAAGTTTACTGCTAGCCTCCCTCGCAGCCGTTATTACTGTCGGGCTTCCTGTGTTGAGGGAGCGTTGCGTGACGAGGATAAACACGACTGCAGGGGAGACTAGCTTTACACTGCTTGTACATATTCAAATTTTCGTTTGCCCTATTTGGTCGTCTTGCTTGATAAATTGCTAAAATGAAGAAAAGAAAGAGTGACCTAGAAAGTCCGTTCGATAGGTTAATAAAACCATCTATAATGACACTGACTGCATACTTTAAAGCAACAACTACGAGGTCGAATTAACAAACTCACGTAATGTTGATCATGATTATTATCGATCATATAAGCATCCAATGCCGTTGCTCTTCCAGCCATGATGACTCTCAGTCTTTGTAAACACACGGCAGACATTTTGTCATAGGCTCGAGTCGCTCTGAAGGACATCCTCGTGTACCTGAAGAGAGACTGCCTTTGTGCAAAGTGACAAGCTGTAGGGTAGGTGATAAAACCCGAATAATGACCTAATATTGCGAAATAGCTATAGCATTTCATCATAATGTAACGGGTCACGCAATGCGTAGACTACTAAGCAAAGCAGCAAAACGCTCCAAAATGACCACAGGCAGCCGGCAAGCAATTCACTTTTACAGTAGAGATATGTGAGGAAAAAAATCGGTATTTTATATTGAAATAAATTTGAACATATTTCAATCTTGTGTTGTTGTTAATAAACTTATTTGGTGTCATTCTGGGTGGTTTTTGAACGTTTTAGAGCATTGTACAGGTACAGGTGGGCAAAAACTAGCATAATCTAAACTTGTCTTGAAAGAGGGGGAGGGGGGGGGGGGCAACGTCCAAAATTAATCAGTGAAGGAGGGTGGGGGGGTGTAACACCTAACTTTAATTTGAAACTGAAAACTCAACAAATTGACGAAGACTTCCTCGTCAAAATTGGTTAGATTCTCGGGCGATCGTGATATAACCTTTTTCTCGTAAGTATTCAGCAGGCTTCTCAATTTGAACAAAGGTGGGGGGGGGGGGGGGGGGGGGGCAAGGCGTAATGTTCTTCATTTGTGAGGAGGGGGGGGGAGTAATTGAATTTTTTTCGCTTATTTCTCAACCCCCCCTCCTGATAATTATTGCGTAGTCCCTTATAAACAGACAAACAAGCCAATAAACAAACAAACAATAGAAACTTATAAACGACGGACAAACAAATGAACAGAGAAATAAAAAAACTTAAAAATAGACAAACAAAATTATAAACGACAAACATGCAAATGAAAACTGAAAAAAAACCAGACAAACAAACAAACGATTATCACTGAATCTAGAGCTGTATTGCTTTTTTATATTTACAATTAAAAACATACAAAAACTAGTCCCTAAATTTACTTATAAGTTCCCCATTTACTATTGGCTATCATGGTCTATGTGCACGGGCCAACCAACTTCAAGTGTTTATTGAATGTCAGATTTCCGGAGAAAAGAAAAATTCAAATTGTAATCTTCAAGGTATTTTTTGCATAACTTGTTGCCGCAATATTATTAGTGGATATGGCTTGTCAATAAAGCTGTTACACCAATGAACTTGTTGGAAATTCTTCATTTTGCGTTGCGAGTTGTTGAAGCGGAGGCAAGTTACAAGTTACATCAATCTTTAGCGCAGCCTTAAACTTACGGGTCCCCTTTTTTTTTTTGAAGTTTTATCCCAAAAAGAAGTCGACTCATTTGTTTCTGCTGGATATGTAAAGAAATAGAGTGGTACCTCTATTAAGCGGTCACCCATTAAGCGGTCACCCTCTATTAGGCGGCCACAATAAAAAGTCAAAATCTATTCCTATACCTATTCTATAGCTCTATTCAGCGGCCAACCTCTATTATAAGCGGCCACTTTGGAAAGTCCCGAGGGTGATCACTTAATTGAGGTACCACTGTAGCACGATGATGAATTGTTTTTCCCAAAAACGATCTCCTCCTTTGTGTGTTGGAAACCTATTGTATTCTGCGTTAGCTTTGTTCTGTTATTTAATTAGGAGAATTTTGATGTTTCTATGGAAGAAAATTACGAAAACTGCGTTTAGTATATGAAGATTTCAACTGCATTGACTATACTGAAGTATCCTCTACTTTGGATGAAATTGGTACTTAGTCTTCGAATAGGCCACACTAGCTCTTGGTAATGTGAGTAACTGTGCTTTGCATGTGCACTGAATTAATTGTTGTTGACGCAAAAACTGCAATGACTAAACTGATGTATCTCCTACTTTAGAAGGAGCACTGATTCTTCGACTATGCACTAACCCCGGCTGCGGGTTACCGTGCATTGCATGTGCAATCAACTGTCTTTGTTGCAACTGCAATGACTAAACTGAGGTATCCCCTACTTTAAAAGGAGCACTTATTCTTCGATTATGTACTAGCCCCGGCTGCGGGTTGCCGTGCACTGCATGTGCAATCAACTGTTCCTGTCGTAACTGCAATGACTGGTAAAGAGCATCGAATTGCAAATCGATGTGACGTTGAAAATGCTGTAGTTTTTGTTCAACTTTGGCCATAATTCTCTCCTCTGTGGCGTATATATTGGTGGTGATAGAATGATAGACTGACAGACACCCAGGACATCCACAAGACACACACCTGCAAGAGAACACATCAGATTTAGGGACGGACCATTTGATATTTGAGGGAGGGGTTAGGCAAATATCAAAAAAAAAATTCGAGCACAGCCTTAAAGAGAGAAAAAATCGTGCACAGCAACAATGACCAAAAAAATATTCTTGCAAGTTGAAAAAAAAAAATTCCTGCAAAAAAAGTTTCAACAATGTAATATTTCGCTAGTTATGTTTCTGGTGGAGTGAAACTGACTTAATAGTTACCTTGCTTTTGTTCCAAGTTCAGGGGCTGACGAAACCTTAGCTGAACTAGTAGCTAGGGGAGGGGAGGGTGGGGAGCCTCGATGGCCTCTTTCATCATAATGTACCGCGTGACCTGGTATACTCGGTGTGCTTTTACTAGCATATGACGTCATGTGAGGTGTCATTTCGACTTGACCAGGTCTTAGCCGACTTTGAACGTAAGCCTCCCACCGTGCTTGGGTCTGATCTTCTGGGTATCTGTCACCATTAGGAATAATGTCCCCATTGTGGATAGGTCCGTTTTCTCGTCGATTGCTACGATCTATCATTAGTCCTGCTAATCTATTGATTAGAGCATCGTCTTGTTCTGGACTACCGTGATCTATGGTTGACAGAATATTATACTGAGTTGAGTCATTTATTCATTCATTCATCATTCAATCAACTAACCAATCAATCAACCATTCAATTATATTCAATCAATCAATCAATCATCCATCCATCCAGTCATTCAATCACTCATTTAATCAATCCCTCATCCATCCATTAAATCAATTAATCAATCAATCATCCATCCAGTCATTCAATCAATCAATCATCCATCAAGTCATTCAATCAATCAATCAATCATCCATCCAGTCATTCAATCAATCAATCATCCATCCAGTCATTCAATCAATCAATCATCCATCCAGTCATTCAATCAATCAATCATCCATCCATGCATTAAATCAATTAATCAACCAATCAATCAATCATTCGATCAATCACTCATCCATTCATTCCATCAATCAATCAACCATCCAGCCATTCATTCATTCATTCATTCAACCAACAAATCAATCAATCAATCAATCAATCAATCAATCAATCAATCAATCAATCAATCAATCAATCAATCAATCAATCAATCAATCTATCTATCTATCTATCATTACCCATTCTATTGTACTGGTCCTCTTCTTCCAGTTCTCTCGCTCTTACAATAGCATGCTGCAAAAGACTTCCATCGCTGGCAACACTAAATCGATGTGAAGGTGTCGGGTCATCTTGTTTGGTATCTACACTGCGTGACCTGGGTCTTGACTGACGCATCTGTACACTCTGAGCCTGCAGTCATACAAAAGAAATCTCAAACATCATTTTTTCCATAGAAATGACGGGTTTGCCACTATGTTGACCCATTTATCTACAACCAAAGCTTCGTCTGAGCAACAAAGAACTCAAAAGGGGTAGATAAGAACAACTACAACATGTACTCACCCACTGCATCTGTTCCATGGATGCTAGCAGCTTCTCTGCTTCAGGTGTTAATTCTTTCCCTGATGTTTTGATAAACTCTTTCACACTGGCAAGGTTTACTGACCCAGGAATAAGGTTAACGCCAGTCTGCAAGTAACAGCACAAAGTATTAGAAAACAATTATTACTAGTAATGGTGGTTTCCCTCTATTCCTTCCCATTCCTTATCCATCCATCCTTTCTTCATTCATTTATTCCTCCACGATTTCCCTTCTTTCTTCATTCCTTCTTTCTTGCCTTTCCTCCTACACTTCTTCCTTCCTTCCTTCCTTTTCCTTTCACTTATTCCTTCTTTCTTGCATTTCCTCCTTCCTTCCATCTCCCTTCTTTTCTTTTTTCTTGCCTCCTACACTCCTTCCTTCTTCTCTTTCTTCCTTGCCTTTCCTACTACACTCCTTCCTTCTCCTTTCCCTTATTCCTTCTTCTTTGCCTTTCTTCCTTCCTTCTCCCTTCTTTTCTTTTTTCCTTCTTTCTTGCCTCCTACATTCCTTCCTTCTCCACTTTCTTCCTTGCCTTTCCTACTACACTCCTTCTTCTCCCTTCTTTTCTTTTTTCCTTCTTTCTTGCCTCCTACATTCCTTCCTTCTCCTCTTTCTTCCTTGCCTTTCCTACTACACTCCTCCTTCTCCCTTCTTTTCTTTTTTCCTTCTTTCTTGCCTCCTACACTCCTTCCTCTCCTTTCCCTTCTCTTCCATTCTTCTTACCTTCCTTCTTCTTTCCTCTATCCTTTACTTTGGAGATTCAAATCCAATCCTTCCTTCCATCCTTCCTCAAATCTTCCTTCCTCAAATCTTCCTTCCTTCCTTCCCTTCTTTCCTTCTGCAATTCTCCTTTCCTTTCTTTCCTTTCATCCTCTATCTACCCCCATTCACTTCTCTCCCTTCCGCCTTTCTTCCCTTCCTTCCTTCCACAAATTTCCCTCCTCCTTCTACCCCATTCCCTTTCCTCCCTTCTGTCTTTCCTCCACCACATGTCATTCAGTAACACTATGCTTACTGGTATTGCGGCAGGGATTCCATCTTGTCCAGGTAAAGTATTGCCAGTAGGTCTTTTGGCCACCGTGACAACAATCGTCTGGATTCTTACAGCGTGAGGTTGTGGGTAAGATAGAAACTGGGGAATAAAGAAAAAACATCAGTATTTGTAAGAGCGGATAACCCATAGACCTCTTTGCCTTCCTTGTTTGTTGTCCCATTTCAGATCATGTGATGCTACCCTTGGGAATTGTTTCTTTCACATGTAAATGATTTAACACGTTCATCATAAAAGAACAATTCTCAAGGGAATGACACATGGTCTGAAATGGGCAATTTGCATACTGAGGTAAATAGGTCTATTGTTACAACATTTGAGGGGAAAAAGTGTGGCCATTCCAATGTATATATGACAAAAACCATATTATGGTCTGAGATAGATTTGTATCTTTCTTTACCTTAATTGCACATCTACACTTTCCACGAACATACTCAGATAAGTCAAATTCTGTTTCAAACAAGGACACCTTTCTATTGGGGAAGAAACTTATTGTTAATGAATGAATGGACAAACAGATGGATGCCAAAGTTGATGAATAGATGAATTGATATTGAAATTAATGAATGAATAAAAGAATGGATGAGATTGAATTAATAGGATAAGGATTAATGAATGAGAGGATGAATGAATGAATATATAAATGAATGAAAGAATGGATGAATAAAAAAAAAGCACGTTTGTCACCTTTGCTAAGCCTACAAGCTAGTGGCGCAAAGAATCATGGATCTGTTTTAAAACTAGACGTGCATTCGGCACGCAAGCCTTTCTTGTTGTCTTATAAGTCAAAATGGTCATATCTGAATACCGCATTGACAAGTGTGGCGATGTGGCCATGAAATCCCTGCGTTCTATTAGAGCATACACAAATTACCCATAGTCCCCTGTGCTACTAGCTTGTAAGATTTTCATTTCATTGGTGACAAACTTTCTCACAAAGGGTGTATATAAATGAATGAAAGAATATAATTTGAATAAACGGACAAATGAACAAATAAATCAATGAATAAATAAAAGAATATATGAGTAAGATTATATCAAATGAATGAATGAATTAAATAGTTAATATACAATTGCATAAATGAATGAATGAATAGTTCAATTAATGAACAAATAAATGAATGAATAAACAAATAAATACTGGAATGAAAGGATAAATAAATGAATGAATGAATGAATGAATGAATGAATGAATGAATGAATGAATGGACATCCTCGGGAACCCAGGGGTAATCTTCTGTCGTTCGTTTCTCGCTTCCAGAATAAATACCCCTGGGAACGTAGTCTGTTGGAGCTTGTTCCGGAAGTCAAAATTCAAACTTATTTAACGACTTTCTTTGAATGGTTATCTTGATTTTCATTGGTCGATGAATTTTGACTTCCGGAACAAGCTCCAACAGACTACGTTCCCAGGGGCATTTATTCTGGAAGCGAGAAACGAGTGACAGAAGATTACCCCTGGGTTCCCGAGGATGATGAATGGATGAATGAATGAACAAATAGATAAGTGAATGAAAGGATGGATGGATAAATAGATAGATAAGTGAATGAATGGATGGATGAATAAATAAATAGATAAATAAAGGAAAGCTAGATAAATGAATGAATGAATGAATAAATAAACAAATCGATAGTAAATAAATGAAGGAATACAATATTCATTTCCTAGGCTACATTTCTTCATGTATTACCTTCCCTTCCTAATAGTAAGCATAATTCCTCTAGCTGTCTTAGCATAGCATCCATCCACATACAACTCTACATTCCTTGCCTCAGACACAATAACAATATTCTTAATACAGAACTCATCAGACATTGGATGTGCTGTGAAGCTTAGTTCGCAAGGTACGTTATCAGAGACAGGGATAGGCTGTGTCAACATGACTCCAGCCCCCATAGACTGCACTGAACCAACAACTAATTGCTCTTGTGACCTGAAATGGACAACAGAGTAGATTAATTGTAAATGTTAGTGAGAATGAAGTCACCAAAAGCTAGTTTTATATAAATTATATTAGAGTAGTTTCACATAAGCCGGTTCTTGTATGCTAATGTGTTTCTTGTACGCTAATGAAGTCATTGACAAAAAGTATAACAAATTCATGTGCATACGTTGTTACAATAGAAAGTGTGTACTTCATTTATAATTTCTTATTAAACAAAAGTAACAACATAATCTTTATTTAAGCAAGTGATGCATTCTGTACTTATTTCCTAACTTATTTCTTGATTTTCTAAGAAAAACTGTAATTGTGTTTCTATTGTAACAATGTATGTATGTACGTGAATTTGTTATATTTCGTGTCAACAACCTCATTAGCATATTAGAAACACATAAGCATACAAGAACCAGCTTACTTGAAACTACTCTAATAATATGTAGCAGAAAAGGATTTTTCAAGTAATAGATATGTTAATATCTTAGCATTGTCATATGAAAGAACCATCTGAAATAGGCATGTTTGGAAGGTTTTGATGCTCTGGCTAAAATACCAATTGAAATAAGTTATGCTCAATGAAAAATGTAGAGATTCATATAGCTTCTTGCAAATTTAATCATTTTTTCTCAAACTTTCACAAGTTATTGTTATGGTGAATGTCTATCATGATATAATAGCTTTCTTTTTCTTAAAACATCAATTTTAAAAATTATGATAATTAGTGGCGGCCATTTATGAAAGTCATCTATAGTCTGTGACTGTTTTTCTGTCTATATGAATCTAAAAGATGAGCCAATACATCACAGGATTGAGGAATGCCTGTCCAGCACATGCCAAGTTATTAAAAGTTAAATCAAAAGTTCATTTCCTCAGGAAGTGGTCTAAATACATGTTTGTTTGTTAATCTTCTTAACAATTTGAAACACAGACATTTAAAAACAAACACCGGAAAAACATATATTTCTGTTATCATTGGTTAATTGTTTAAATAATAGAGGGTAATTGGACTCTATTGTTAGGGTAGAGGGATATATTTTGTGTGTTTGTAGGTGATTTGTGATATGAGCTCATATGTGGTCTAATACACGAATAGATCGATATAGTGTAATGGTAAACCCAGTTTAGCATAATAGAACCAGTGAGTTTTCATGCCAGGTTGTAGTGGTTTTACATTAAATGTTTCACAAATTCTTATACACATAAAAATTATATTTTGAAAAAAAAAAAACACAAAAAAACCCTGTTTTTTTGTTTAAAACCTTCTACTAGATAATAGATTGTAGATTTATACATCATAGACCAAGATAGTGAATGTTATTTTATAAATAGTATACATGAGACTTGTCTGTGAGTACCATGCTGGCTGGTGCATAATTTCAACATGTAGACCGAGACTGTTGAAGTGGTATTGAAAGTGTGCTGTTGATTATTAAAATCCCATCCAACACTTCTATCTCCGCTTCTATGACCTCCTTCAATCTATAATCCACTATATATGATCTATCTTTCGAACATGTTTAAAACATGACAAGGTTTTTGTAAATTGGCTGTATAGTGTGTCAGTGCTTAATTAGAAACTTCCTAGCCTGAAGGCTTATAATCCACTGGCTCTTAATCTACTTGAATTCATTATGCTAAAGATGGCTATGATCACGAGGGTAAAGCCTGGATTAAATGATAATTTAATGACATCAAGAAAAAATAGATTTGTCACATGAAAAACAATGTTACAATTCCAAAGCATAACACATTTCTGTTGCTTTATTTGTTCTCTATTAGCATGACCGCACGTGTCAATTTGTGTCTAAAACTGTAGATCCTTTGTGAATACCAAGTTACTATTTTGGTCTAGAATACACTCCACTGTTATCTGTAGTATCAGAACAGCAGCCACATGCCCAGACAATACCATAACTTATCGCATACTCAACAGCCAATAACGACTTGATATGGCTCAGTGGATGAGTAAACTACCCTTTCAAAGGAAGCAACCCATTCATAAAGTTGTTTTAATCAATGAATAACAATAGAATAATGAATCAGAACATTATGGGTGTTTCTCCAAATATTGTTTGAGTAAATATATTTCATGATCAAACATTCCAAATTCCATGGGATGTTTTTAGAGTTAATTAATATATTTCATGATCAAATGTTCTAAATGACATGCAATTCGTTACACTTGACGACCTTTCTGTAACAATATATTTCATGATGCAAAATTTTGAAAATTATGTTTTTTAGACACATTTTTTTACTCAATGTATTTCATGATCAAACATTTTAAAAGGCTTAGAATTTACATTAAGAATAAACTATATTATACGCAATTAAGAATTTATCCTAGGATAATTTTCAAGTGACAGTATTTTTGCAGCTTAATATTAGTAGGAAGATTTTTTATAGTGTTTCGTAGCAAGTTGAAATGGTGTTTTCTGTCTGAAACCAATTACATCAAAAGTTTACACGCCATTCAAGTCAATTTAATAGACTAATGTAATCAAATAGTAGTCCATACTATTCGATATTTGCTTGGTTTTTATATATACTATAGAACGATTGACAAGTTTCTTTGACACAAAACAAACGAAATTGATCAAACGTTCCAAAAGGTTATCAGCTTATACAGTGAAATCGACAAGGAAATCGACAAGGTCATACAATTTGATTACCCTAGAGCGATTCGAAAAGGAAAGCATTTCGAATTCGAAAAACTAAATGCGTGACCCAAAAGAATCCTATTTAGAATACCACCTATTGAGTTCGATCAAAACAGACATTTTTTCTTGGCGGTATTTTCATTTAGCCAGTGTGAGACTTTGCTTCGACTACGTTAACTTTTTATCTACTTTACAAATTGATATTTCCTGAATTGCTATTATCATCGTTTGGATAGCCTTTTGATATGCAATTTTGTACACAAAGTAGAGGAAATCGCACAATAATAACGACCAAAGTACAAAAGGACATGAACAAAAGCACTAAACAAAGAAACAAACATATCTACTGAACCCCAAGCAAAACCCTCGTTTAACTACAACATATATTAATAATTTAACCATAAAGTTATAACATTTTAAGTGCATAACTTTTGAGTATCTCTACGTGTTGTAAGCTATATATTTAATTACCTTCCATCAGATTCGCCAACTACATGAAACACTGCTTTTTGAACCGCTTGTAAATCAAGTCCTTCAGGGTAATCCCACGAAAACGACAAATGAAATCGAGCCCAACAGCTTGCTATTTCTTCTAAATCCATTGCCAGTTATCCTCTTGAAGATTCAAAGTTTCTAGGAAGCGAGAAGTTGGAGTTCTGTCGAGAATTGTACAAGATTTACATGCTGTAGTTGCCCTATGTTTAGAGTCCAAACAAGTTAAACAAGACAATCAATCAAGTTTTGTCGCGAATACAGAGTCGAGTAAAATCTCCTAGTACTTAAATAAGCGGTGCTAAATGATAACCACGCATAGGTTATCGATAAAGTCACGAAGAAACCAGAGAAGAAACCAAGCCAACGATTTGATCGAGTAAAAATTTGACAACTTTTACCCGCGCTGCATTGGTCATAGATTTGCATAATGACTCGGTCCCAGACCACACACGGCGATGGCCCTGCTTGAATACTGAATTGGGAGAAAATAGGAGAAAAAAATGGTCAAAATGAGAAATAAATTGAGTTTTATACTTGAAAACAAATTTATATCAAAAATTTAATGAGTTATTCTACTAATCAATATTCCTAGCAATATAAAGGATACATTTTCTGTGTAAAATAAATCAAAATGTGGATTATATAGATGATGTGGATGATCAGTATGGACTAAATGGTACTTTTATATTCATAGTTTCAAGAGAAAAAATATATATATAGCTCAAGCATCCCTATACTAGCATATGAAACATCAACGACTGGGAATCTGAGACACAAATATTAATTCTGTCCTCCAATTGGCTCTTAATCTTAAACTCACTTAGCTCCCTAAAGCTAGTTTAGTATATGCATTATGCATGAAGCCGTTGCCACTTTTCTTCTTTCAGTCCTGGCCTGGGACAGCCAGCCTACTTGTACACGTGCGAAGACTCACAATCATGAGTATTGCTTCTTTTTGTCGTTGCAACCAAAATGTACAAATTAAAACCAGGTTGGATTGTGACTTAATTGTCTCAGGGGAAAAAGTTTGTTGCAAGCCCAAAGATTTTTTATTTTTAGCATGAACATAACTTGTCACAGAAAAGGATTTGTTGCTGCAAATGTGTTCCGGTATAGCTGGCTGCTTTTTTATTCAGCTGCATATGACTGAATAGTTAATTTTAAGAAGGATTTATGACCACAACAGCAGGAAGTTCAACAATAATATTGAAAACATTATTTTTATATTATTTTATTTTAATTAAGCAAATTTTCAACCTTACAATAATATATAATAAGCAAACAAACTTGAATTAATTAATAAAAACTACAAGTAAATGCATCAATTATTTATCATTTAGGGACCAGTCTTTATTAATATAGAGGGCCTCACAGCTGCAGGTGTTGGTGACCAGGAGTGGAGGTTTGGTCTGTAAAACTACTATGCAGCGTCTGACATTACTGCTGTTTTCGACTTACTGCGAACTCAGACTTTCCAACACCTTGCAATTGTAAAATATGTATTTTGCTGCCGTCAATCAAGGATTTAAAAGGTACCAACTTATTAATTTTGATTGATGGCAGCTAAAAACGTATTTCACAGCAAGCCGTGGGTATGTCTGAGATTGAAGAAAGACGAAAGCCACAATAAATGGAAATCAAAAGAAGGGAATAGACCGAATCGAAATATGGCGTACTCTTATTGTTCTTGACTGTCTAGCCTCGTGTTCATGTTGGAAAACAATAGAGTTTTCACATGTGTGCGAGGCTGGGCAGTCAAGAAAAATTGTTAATATTCAAATTGGCCGCCATATTTCGATTCGGTGTATTGTTTGGAATTATAGTTATGATAGTATCATGCATTATAAAAGTGAACAAAATAAAAGACAAATTTCTCTGTTTTCATGCCCTGGAAGGGAGGGGGGCTATAGTTTATAGAAATTTTGATCCTTCAAAAACATTTCTTTCCTTTCAGTCTAAATAACTAATGACTGGCTCCCTATTTCTGAAGAACTATAAAACTCTATCAGCTGATGTTGATGTGTCCATTGAGATATCATGCTAGATTTAATTTGTGCAAAGGTATCTTGTATATCTGCTTATATTTGGTCCCTCTTTCCAATGTTAATTTTGTTCAGTTTTTTTCCCCATTTTGTCAAATAATAAAGAAAACAACTTATCCATTTCTTGCAAATCAAGTAATATACGACATCTCAAATAATCTTCTTTCTTTGATTTTCTTTGTTTTCAAGTTTTCTGTCAGATTTGTGTCTGCTATTTCGAATTAGAATTGAAATGCTGCAGTTCGACATTCAGCACCAAAAGTCAGATTAACAAGCCCATGCTTCAAGCTCTTTCAATTCGGCAAACTCATCATCTTCAATTCTGTCATTACGTCGTCCAAGAGGCCTAGAAGAAGGCACATTCGGCAGTCGACTGACATCTGGCTTTTTGATCTTCAGTAAAGATTTCTCGAGCTCTTCCTGAGCGAGTTCTTCTAATTCTAATTCAAGATCACCATCATCGAAATCATTAGTGCCAACAGATGTGATAGCCTGGCTTATTTCTTCAGCTATTTGAGATTGCTCATGAATCTCGTCCATAGTGTCATGGACGTCGTCTACATCGAGAACTTGATGTACTTGCTTCAAAGCCTTGGCTGCGAACGCCATGTTCTTTATGACTTCGTTGTTCGTGTTCGAACTCTCGAGAGCGTCTCGTTGGAATTCTATGGTGGAAAGAGTTCCATCTATCTGCGACAACTGCTTTTCTAACCTTTTCTTTCGTTTTAGAGCCTGCAGGGCGATCCTTTTGTTAGTTTTGACATTCTTCTTCGCCGTAGCTGTTTCGCGTTCAATCTTCATTTCAAGATATTCTTGTTTCTTCTCGAGCATTCGTTCCGTCTCTCTTAACTTTAGAATCGCAGTTTGTGTGTCGACAGGCACATTTTCTTTGTTCTTCTTGCTTTTCGATCTTTTAAACATTGCTAATGTTGTTATTAAGTCGATAAAACTCAAGCAAACCTTCAGCACATGAGGACTTTCCTGTAACGAATCGATTTGGATTGTTTGGTAATAACCGATTTGAAAGTTTGAATCTCCCTCGTCGCTCTGATTGGTGGAATTTTTAAACCCCTTTGCTTGGTAACAAAACATTAGATCATGATGTTAAAAATAACTCAAACCAAAAGGTTAAGAAAACATTAGTTACTGAATATACTCAAATTAAATTCAGCTTAAACTTTTGAAATGAAATTTAAAGTTTTAATTTATTAGAAAAATTAAAATGTAATTTTCGCAGCATAGTTTGGGCTTCCTGTGGTACAGTGCGTGGTTGGACTCCCTGTGGTCAGTGACAGTGCAGTGTCGCGTTACAAACATATCAATGTTTTGAAAGTCTCGTGATTCCATTACATTTCTCCAAAAATGTTGCCCATTATTGCAATCCTTCTTTTTGCGATTTCTTCCTCATCTGCCGAGCCGATCCAAGCCAAGAGACACACAATCAACCTAGACCTTCCCCCTCAGGAAAGATGGGTTAACATTTCTCATGAATACAAATGGTTCGCGCCTGTTTTGGAGAAGGATATGAAGGCTTTTTTTCCATCAAATTTAATACCATTATTAGAAAAAGTAGCTCTATTCGCAGACGATCATTTCCCGGCGCCTTACCCCGACGAGATGAGAGGTGTCGCTAAGGGTTTAAATGTATCGTTCGCCGATGTGATTATGTACAATCTCGTGTATGAACTAACTGCCTATTGTACAAGTATCGTGGCGCAGGACAAAGATGGTAGCATCTACCATGCACGAAATCTCGACTATTCGTTATCTGGCGACCTGCGCAAAGTCACTTTCATGGCTGATTTTCAGAGTAAAGGTATTATTTGAGAACTTTGACAACAATATACAATGATTACAATGCCTTCCGGTATGATTATCATCTTTCAGTTGCTCAGTGTTGCTTGTCCCATTGAACACCATCATGTAGCACCTGTATTAGCCTGCGTTGCTGGCGGTCTGCGTGATTAGGGAGAGAAGAAAAAGGGAGAGAAAAAAAAAGAAAAAAATATTTCCTTCTCTTTTGCTATAGCCTACTATGCAGCCGCTCCTTTGTGTTGCCACGGCTACACCCATATCAGTGTCGTCATTATTATACATATTTATTCCCTTTAGTTTAATAATAATGATAACCATCACTGCCTATAGTGGGCCAGAAAGCCTGATCATTTTTTTATCTGTAAATCTAATAAAGTGTATTTAAAGCACCATGACCATGACCATCATCATCCTTGGAGTCCATCATCAGTGACAACATTTCCCTGTTTTTTTTCTTCTTCTTCTTCTAGGCAAGACAGTCTATACTGGAGTTGTATTTTTAGGTCAAGTAGGCCTACCAACAGGACAACGTCCCAATGCCGTAACAATCTCAATTGATGAACGAGACAAGGGATCCTTGATTGAAAACCTCATTTTAGCTTTGCTGGACAAGAAAGCGATGACTATTGGATTTGAAGTCAGAAATATTCTAGCCACCGACAACATGGATTTCAACACGGCTGTAACTAAACTGTCCCAAGTTACTCTCATCGCTGATATATACTTTATAGTGGGTGGTGTCAAAACTGGCGAAGGTGCAGTGATTACAAGGGACAGAATGGGCGCAGCTGATGTTTGGCGACTTGATGCACCAAAAAGGTAATGTATATACATACACCTGATTAATTGCAAGAACGTTGTCCTGACTTTTGTAATTTAGTAGGAAAGGAATTAACTAAAAGACAAAAGAAGATCACTCAAGCTGAACTCATTCTTTTGTAATTTCTTTCTTACTAAATTAGTAATGTTCTTTTTTCATGTGACAACATTCTTGCAATCCATTAGGTGTATACACCTATTTCAAACAAGTTTGATGGAATGAATGGCTGAAAATGGAAAGTGCATGACCAAAAGGAATTGTGGGTATATACTAGTTATACGATATTAGTTATACAAGTCAGGGGTTGGAGGACCTGGAGGTACACCCCCACCCAAGTAGGGGTGGTAACCCCCCCCCCCCCCCCCCCCCCCCTCGGGAACCTCAACCTCAATATAGTGTGTATACATGCAGCTCGCAGAACGCAGAAATGTACACATTATCAAACTGACATTAAAACACTTCAAAAATTGCATGGGCTTTGGTCAAATTGTGAAAAATATATTACACGCTATTGAGACTGAGGTTTTTGGTGAAAAGGTCCATGCTTTCTTAATTGTAACATCAATCAATCAATCAATTTATTCATTCTCAGTCATTGTTACAAATGATATAAATAATATTTCTAAAATTACAATTATTAGGTAAGTGTAAAAAATGATCAAGAATCATCAGTCTAGAAAAAGCATGATATGCTTATAGAGTATAGACCCCTGATATAACATGGAATTTTATTTTTCTCCAGATGGTTTTTAGTAGAGACAAACTACGACCACTGGACAACTCCACCGACTAGAGACGACAGACGTGACCCAGCAAATAAAGCACTGACCAAGCTAGGCCAGGATAAAGTTAATTTGATGGCATTATTCAAAGTGCTGTCAATCAAACCAGTACTAAATAATGGTACTATCTATACAACTGTTATGCAGGCCAAGGATGGAAGTGAATTCAATACTTGGATCAGACAACCATGATTCTTCTTTTTTTATACAATTCTTGTATAATTTGGATAAAATTACAAAGGTGATTTTTTTTACAATTTTTCTAAAGTATGTTATAAAACTATACAATTACAAAATGAAAAAACAACTACACTAATTACATGCATATAGAGGGGAGAGGAACAGGAATTTATAATATATATCTTTCATCCCAAATTTTTTACCATTCTTCTCGCTCCTCCCTCACTTTTTCGACGATTTCTCCCTCCTCCCTGATTTTCGATGTTCATTCTTTCTAAATAAAAGCCATTGAGGCTATTCATTAGAGTGCAAATGGTACAAACTTGAACTATTTTAGAGTTAATATGTATTATAGATAAGCTGTTTGCCTAAAATTGGCCCCAAATAATATAATATTACAATTATACTTCCAATAAGACCCAGGGGGGGGGGGGGGGGGGTACTCCCTTATATTCCGTTCCGCCAAATAGGGTATGGTTTTTTGCCTTGGCGTCTTGAATAGGGTATACAATTTAGCCTAATTTGTCTTAAATTGCCTTACCTAGGGTATACAATTTCCCCCTTGAGTCTTGGATAGGGTCTACTTTTTACCAATTTGTCTTGAAATAGGGTACATACTTTTAGGATTCTGCTGTCTTAAATAGGGTCAGGGTTTAAAGGTACCAGCGGAACGTCCCCGTCAGAAACTGGGTCAAGTACTCCCCCCCCCCCCCCCCCCCGGGCAATAAGACCTTATAGTTCAATAATTAAGTAGGTAAAATTGACCTTCTCCCTCCTCCCTCTATATTTTAATTCTCCCTCCTCCCTCTAGTTTAACCTGCTTTTTTCCCTCCTTCCTGTTTATTTTTACTGTTCCTCCCATCTCCCTGATCCCTTCCTCTCCTCTCCACATATTACGTGATTTATTTAACATTTTTAGGCTGCGTAGCTGGCCCTGGGGGTGGGGAGAGGGATAAAAGGGGAGGGAAAATCCCCCTCCCCTCCTTTCTCCCTAGGGCCGAGCTACGCAGGCTAAACATTTTTGAATGACACAGCATTTTGACCTATCAAAAAATAAAATAAGTGCAATTTTATATGAAATATTTTCAAATCACGTTTTTAATAGTTCACAAATTTATTTTACTATTTACATGAATATATAGATATATATATATATGATAATTATTTTACCAACAATTAATTAATCAACACATTTATATATTCAATAAAAAATATCCAAAAAAACTTTATTTCTTTTTACTTTCTTACTAAAGCAACCTTAAACTTTTTTCTTTCAATTTTACATATTTCTATCGTACTATATTTCATTAGAGTGGTTTTATAATAAAGTGGTTTTCATTAAAATGGAAACTAGCGAGTTTGGGCGCCCTGTGGTATAATGCGTGACAAGTTTGGACTCCCTGTGGTGTTATGTTTGACAGTGTCGCGTTACAAACATATCAATGTTTTGAATTAAAGTCTCGTGATTCCATTACATTTCTCCAAAAATGTTGCCCATTATTGCAATCCTTCTTTTTGCGATTTCTTCCTCTTCTGCCGAGCCGATCCAAGCCAAGAGACACACAATCAACCTAGACCTCCCCCCTCGGGAAAGATGGGTTAACATCTCTCGAGAATACAAATGGTTCGCACCTGTTTTGGAGAAGGAAAAGAAGGCTTTTTTTCCATCTAGTTTAATACCATTATTAGAAAAATTAGCTCTATTCGCAGACGATCATTTCCCGGCGCCTTACCCCGACGAGATGAGAGGTGTTGCTAAGGGTTTAAATATATCGTTCGCCGATGTGATTATTTACAATCTCGTGTATGAAATAACTGCCTTTTGTACAAGTATCGTGGCGCAGGACAAAGATGGTAGCATCCACCATGCACGAAACCTCGACTATTCGTTAACTGGCGAACTGCGCAAAGTCACTTTCATGGCTGATTTCCAGAGTAAAGGTATTTATGTGAAGTTTGAAGTATTTTTATTTGGAAAACTATTGTCATGTCATTTGAGAACATTGATAATCAAATTTCATAGACTGATTACATAATTATATCATCTTTCAGTTTCCGTTGGTTCTTTCGGATGATGAAACCATCAGCACCCGTATCATTAGCATCCATATTTCTTTGATAATTAGAATCATCACTGCCTAGAGTGAACCAAAAAGCCTGCTCAGTTTTTTAACAACTATTTCATGTATTGTTCCCCTGTCTGGGGAAATTGTTCTCACTTTCTATTATTGCGTCTTCTCCGTCTCCAAAAGCGTGCAGCTCGCATACTTCTTGGGGCTCACTTCTCGCGAACCTCTGTCTCTCTTTTTCTGACCTAAACTGGATTCCTATCTTTGATCTTATCAAATTAAAAAAACTTTTAGTCCTCTTCAATGTACTTCTCTACCCTCATTCTTCGAAATGCTTAAAAAATCGCTTTCTACTTATTTCTGACACTCGTGATTGCAATAGTCGTCGTACTAGGGCCCGGGGTACTAGGGCCTCATCACACGACTTGAAGTTGCCACATCCTCGCACCGATTCTGGTAAGAGGACATTAGCCTATAGTGCTGGCAAACTCTTTAATGACCTTGGAGTTGACTTCAAACGCCTTATCTGTCCCCCGTCTCCACTAACGCCTAAATCGTTGACTTCTTCTCTCTCCTCTCTTAAACATAACCTACGCAAATTCTTCTTATCACGCATTACCACTGTTGATCATCTTGAAGATCTTCTTTGCTCTAATTGTCGCTACTCTCTATACTGTCATTGTTTATCCTAAATTATCTTCTAGATTTCTTCTATTTTTCTATCCATACTGTAGTCCAGTATTTAATATATGTAGTTTTGTAATAAATAAATAAATTAATATATTGTAACTTATAACAATTTGTAATTATATTATTTTATATTATCTTTAATTTGAGGGCCGTAAGTTAGAAAACTGTTAATGGTTATTATGTATCCCTCGTTAAATAAAGTTATTGTATTGTATTGTATTGTATTGTATTGTATTGTATTGTATTGTATTGTATTGTATTGTATTGTATTGTATTGTATTGTATTGTATTGTATTGTATTGTATTGTATTGTATTGTATTGTATAGTAACAACATTTCCCGGTTTTCTTTCTAGGCAAGACAGTCTATACTGGAGTTGTATTTTTAGGTCAAGTAGGCCTACTAACCGGACAACGTCCCAATGCCGTAACAATCTCAATTGATGAACGAGCCAAGGGATCCTGGATTGAAAACCTCATTTTAGCTTTGCTGGACAAGAAAGCGATGACAATTGGATTTGAAGTCAGAAATATTCTAGCCACCGACAACATGGATTTCAACACGGCTGTAACTAAACTGTCCCAAGTTACTCTCATCGCTGATATATACTTTATAGTGGGTGGTGTCAAAGCTGGCGAAGGTGCAGTGATTACAAGGGACAGAATGGGTGCAGCTGATGTTTGGAGACTTGATGCACCAACTAGGTAATTTATACATATCTACTTATTTCAAAAAGGTTTGACAGAGTGAATGGCAAATGGAGATTGCATGCCCGCAAGGAATTGTTGTTATATATGCATACAACGTATCCTAGTATTTTTCTGGATTGCTTAGCATAGTTTCATAAATCATTAGCTCTTCTTCTCTTTAATAGGGCTGGTAGGCCTGCCCCTGGACCTTAAATCGCCTTAAACCGCACTAAAACGCCTTAAAACTTCACTTGAAGTTTGGCCATATTTTCTTAAATCGCATTAAATCGCCTTAAAACGCTTTAAATCGCATTAAATTTAATACGGCGATTTAAGGTCCAGGGGCAGGCCTGCTGGTCCGGTGTTGTGTTTTTTGTTGTCTCCAAAATAGTCAATATCAAAGACCTAGCTCATTACAGTGTTGCAATGGCCGTTATAGCCATTTACTCAGTCAACCTTTGTTTGAAATTATACAAGTGTATCTTATTCTGAAGAGTTTATAACATAATCAAATGTCTTTTTATCTGGACAAGGTCAATGAAAATTACTGTATTCAAGTCTTTGTAACTTGAAATTTCTTTTCAGATGGTTTTTGGTAGAGACAAACTACGACCACTGGACAACTCCACCAACTAGAGACGACAGACGTGACCCAGCAAATAAAGCACTGACCAAGCTAGGCCAGGATAAAGTTAATTTGATGGCTTTGTTCAAAGTGCTGTCAACCAAACCAGTACTAAATAATAGTACTATCTATACAACTGTTATGCAGGCCAAGGATGGAAGTGAATTCAATACTTGGATCAGACAACCATGATTGTTACTAATTTTGTTTTGAAAATAAAGCCTGGTTTTCACTAGCGACGCAACGCAAGTGCAAACGCAAGCATGTGAAAACGAAACGTGAATAAGCGCAAGCGCAAACAAACTATTCACTAGTGCCACGCGCAAGCACAAGCGCAAACGCAAGAAAAAAGGAAAATTTTTGATACCTTGCGCTTGCGCTTGCGTGGGCGGTTTTCACTACGAAATAAGGCCTCTTGTGCTTGCGCTTGCGTCTGCGCTTGCGTCGCTAGTGAAAACCAGGCTTAAGGGCTTCTTAAACGGGTCCAACATGTTTAACAACATTGTTGCGATACAGTTTGTTAAACACAAGAATAAAAGAAATGTTGGAATGTTTCATCCAACATAACCCAAAAGGGTGTTTAAACAGGCCCAACATGTTGGAGCAACCATGTTGGTCCAAGATGTTGGGCTCATTTATAGAGGCCATAATTGTTGTATAATTTCGATAAAATATGTTGAGTTTTTTTTACTATTTCTACATGTAAGTTAATAAAAAGTTAAATAGATAAAAACTACACTAATTACATGCACATATTATGAGAATTACAGAAGGTAATTATAGAAGAATGCACATGCTGAATGGTCAAGATTATTTTTTTAACATTTTTAAACCTTTTCAATAAAATCAAATTAACACATTTTTATATAAAATATTTTCAAATCACGCTTTTAATAGTTCACAAATTTATTTTACTATTTACATGAATATACAGTTATGTTTATTATCTTACCAAATAAACAATGCTTTTATATTCAATAAAAAATATCCAAATACCGTTATCTGTATTTACTTTCTTACTAAAGCAACTTTAAACTTTTTTCTTTCAATTTTACATATTTCTATCGTACTTTATTTCATTAGAGTGGTTTAATATTAAAGTGTTTTTCATTAAATGGAAACTAGCGAGTAAACTAGTATAGGCTGTATCGGTGTTTGATATAAACGATAGGTAATAGAATGAAATTTATAACACCGTAAAAAATAGAAATAGAAACTAGCGAGTAAACTAGTATAGGCTGTATTGGTGTTTGATAAAAGTGATAGGTAATAGAATGAAATTTGTAACATGCACCGTAAAAAAAAAAAGAAATAGAAACTAGCGAGTAAACTAGTATAGGCTGTATCGGTGTTTGATATAAACGATAGGTAATAGAATGAAATTTGTAACAAGTAGAGTCATCACAAAGGTGCCGACACATCATTTGATAACTCGCTATCAAATGGTGTGTCGGCATCTTTGTGATGACTCCGCCTCTCAATCAAAAAAGTGTCAAAAATGTTTGTCTGGTGGAAACGGTAAGGCGCGTCCTTTGTAACTTTACTGAAACTTTACTGAGTCAAGTTAAGTTAAACACATTTCATTCTATTACCTTTTGTTTTCCATTAAGTTGTGAAACATTTACTTTAGGCCAGGACCACACAGTGACAATAACATAACTATAACATCCACAGGCACACTAAAAAATATCCTCTCCAGGGAAAGTGGGTCTCTATGTCACTGATTTGTTACATGCAAAGCAGTAGTATTTTTCCGTGCTTTGCTTGAAATTTGTTAATACAGTGGTACCTCTATTAAGTGGTCACCCAATAAGAGGTCATCCTCTATTAGGCAGCCACAATAAAAAGTCCCAAATCTATTCCTATACCTATTCTATACCTCTATTCAGCAGCCAACCTCTATTAGGCAGCCACAATAAAAAGTCCCAGATCTTTTCCTATACCTATTCTATACCTCTATTTAGAGGCCAACTCTTAAGCAGCCACTTGGAAAAGTCCCAAGGGTGACCGCTTAATAGAGGTAACACTGTATTTTTACAGCAAATCAAGGCTTAACGTGTGCAAATGAGAATATTGTACTGGAATATTGTATTAATAATAAAACACTATTGGATGCTTTAATGATAGCGGCACAAAACTTGCCATTAATTATGATAAACGCTTTATCAGCACGTCAAAGAACCAAATTCCAGAATGATCTAACCTAAAATAGTATCACAAGTCTTGTTGTTTTTAAGGAAACGATACACCTAATTGCAAGAACGTTGTCCTGACTTTTGTAATTTAGTAGGAAAGGAATAAATTAAAAGACAAAAGAAGATCACTCAAGTTCAAGGAATAACAAAAGAAAGAGTTCAAGCTTTTTTGTCTTTTAATTGATTCCTTTCCTACTAAATCACAATAGTGAGGACAACATTCTTGCAATTAGGTGTTTGTCAGAAGCAAAAAAAGGGAACATATAGGTTACCAAATGTTCATCCCCTTCCCCCCCCCCCCCCCCCCCCCAAATAAAATATACGATTCTTAAAAGCCCTCCCTTAGGTTTTTACCCTCATATTTCTGCGATTTCCATCTGTGAACTCAAACATCCCAACAGCCAGTCTTGAAATACTGTTGGCTGCTGCTTATTACTCGGCACATTTTATGTTTTTGATTAACAGCAGTCCTAAATGTATTTCAGACAGTTGGAATGTCTAAGTTCGCACAAATAAGAAAAAAAATTTTGGTTTGACTGTCAGGCTGATGAAAACTTAAGTCTGGGAATTTTATATTCAAAAGTCAAGGACCTGAATCTAATCTAATCTTGAATCTAATGTAAAAAATAAATTACAATTTTATAAATAATATAATTCTGTTCTTGCAAATTATAATGCGAACTAAGCATTGCATTTTCAAACATTTCATAATGAAATTAATAATATTATAATGTTCAAAAATATAGATTTTTAATCAAATGTTTTTCGTTGAATAGATTTTGTTTTGAACCAATCAGCTTTCAGCTTCTAATAAGCATTATTTAATAGTGTCATATTGTGTCAGACCAAATATTATTTTCTATTCAAACTTATTAAAAAAACTGTTGCTTTTTTTTTTAGGACGGTTATCAATTAAGAATGTTGCCATGGTTATTGTTGTCATAGTAACTGCAGCATGATTATAGTTGCCATCATTACTTATGATGAGATATGAAATATTAGCATGGTTATGTAAATTAGGAAACATGGAATGGTTCCATTGAATAAAACCATGCATTTCTACCATAGCTGATGTTTTCATCACATAAGTGGTTGTCATGGTTATCCCACCATCAAATGTTTTCATCACATAAGTGGTTGCCATGGTTATCCCACCAAATGTTTTCATCACATAAGTGGTTGTCATGGTTATCCCACCATCAAATGTTTTCATCACATAAGTGGTTGCCATGGTTATCCCACCAAATGTTTTCATCACATAAGTGGTTGCCATGGTTATCCCACCATCAAATGTTTTCATCACATAATTGGTTGTCATGGTTATCCCACCATCAAATGTTTTCATCACATAAGTGGTTGTCATGGTTATCCCACCATCAAATGTTTTCATCACATAAGTGGTTGTCATGGTTATCTCTACCACAACAAAATATGGTTGTCAAGGTTACATCCACAACAATTGACTTCTACCATAGTAAAGGATTACTGTGACTTCCTGTGATACAGATGATAAGTTGCCAAGGTAATGTCAATCAAGAAAGTAAGGTTGTCATGAATACAAATCGCAGCCAGCCATTGTACTTCCAACACATATGAACATTGTTCATGAATACAGTTGCTATGGTTTCAATAGAAACTTGATTGCCATGGTGATTAAAATCATAGATAGAACATCATAATGGTAGTATGTTTGTTGATTCCTATGTTACCATGGTTTCGATAAAAGCATTTCCCATGATTTTGACACAGACCAGGTTACCATGGTTACTGCTGTTATAGGTAGTATGTCATAGTAGCATGATTTTCTAATGACCATATTACCATGATGTTGACAAAGACTAGGTTGCCATGGTTACTGCTGTTATAGGTAGTACGTTGTCATGGTAGCACGTTTCTTGGATTTCTTATGTCCCATTCTGGATCTTAAACATGTATGGTGATTGCCGTGGGAGAGTAATATGCCGCCAAAGCACACCCCACACTGTCCTACTGGGGTCACACCCTCTTCGCCATTTGGAAGAAGGACTATGACAGTTGCTAGGGACACTTTGTTCTTGGTCAGAGGTTCCATTGCTACTGGGCTTGGTGAGGGCTTGAAAGCAAAGTTAACTCATTATTTAAGGTTTCATGTTATCTAGCACCACTGAACAATTTGACTAAAGGCACATTTTCACTGGGATAATCTCTAGCCGGAGTAAATTCAAATGTGTTTTCTACTGTTAAGGAGGCTCAAATTGGTTTCTGTATATATCTATATACCTACTTTATATTGCATTTTATTTAGCATATTATTGTGAAACTACACAGTTAACCGATATATCATTTTAAAGCTTATGGATCTAGGATATCATTTTTTTTTAATTATTGCGTTTGACATTGTCATGACAACAGCAGGTTGCTGCAAAAAAGACCTGAAATTCCTTTATTAAAGCTGATATCTCCAAATCCTTTAGGTGAAAGTTTTTTTTAAACTTGTACATGTCTTGTTCCCTACCTGTTCTTGCAACTGAGGAAAAATAAAAAAATCTGTAATGCGAAACCTTTAAAATATTAAAAAGATGATTTTTTCTAGATATAAATGGTTTTTCATTACAGATTTTTCTTAAAATGGATCTACTAAATCTAAACCTTAATTGGAACAAATTGCCAAAAAAATAAAAAAATCTACCATTTCATTGTGTTGTTATTAATAAAAATACATTTTGTACGCGGCAGAGGCGTCTTGTAAAATTGGCGATATTGCACGTACGCTCAAAAAAACATTTCGAGCCTCCTTAAGCAGTATTATTCTTGGCTATGCTTGGAATTTGTGAATATTTTTACAACAAATTGAGGCTTAGCCTGTCCAAATGTACCCTTTGTCAAAATATTATAGTACAGCAGTACTAGATAACGTGAAACTGGAGTGTTGAGAATATGCCTTCCAAAAATAATCAAGTGCTTATTCATGTAATAATGGTGATTGAATGGTAATGCTTTAAGTGCCTGATTGAATAACAAAAATATATTTAAAACAATAGATCTACTAGGTTAACATGTAGAATACAAACTTGTCTGGTTCATAAAATGTCTATGTGATATCTAAATACAAAAGACAAAGAATCATATTCCCCAAAGATTTGAATTTGTTGAAAATCTACATAGCAGCATGTTAACTAAATAAATCTTGATATAGACCACTTTACCTTCCTTGTTTGTTGTCCCATATCAGATCACGTGATGCTACCCTTTAGAATTGTTTCTTTCACATGTAAATGATATAACACGTTCATCATAAAAGAACAATTCTCTAGGGAATGTCATGTGGTCTGAAATGGGCAATTTGCATAGGGAGGTAAATAGGTCTATTGCAGTCCAATTACCAGTAGTCATTTTTCTATCTTATATCCTAATTGATAATTTTTATCGTAATAAATTAGTTCTAGTTTTACCTTGCTTATTGGCTCCATATCATTGGGGAGTAAAAGGTGGATAGTTGCAAATGGACGATTAGCCATTCTATCTCTCTCAGCACGTCTTTGCTGAAAAAACATTTAAAATACATTAATAACATTGATACACTCTTTTCTAGCCTGAGTATCAGGCCCTCTGCGGAGGGAAGGGGGGAGCTCTTTTCAAGAAACTTTGTCATCCATAAAGGGAAAAAGTCTACAGTCATTACTCACTAATACATTGACATGTGTAAAGGCCCGGGCAAATGGCTCAACATTTGCTTCAACATTGGTTTGACGTTGTTGAACTCTGTAGAATGGTTGTTGAACGATGATGAGCGTAGGGGGCAAATGGATTCAACAATGTTGAAATGGGGTTGAAACGGCTTCAACATTGCTATTCAACAAAATCGAATGGATGTTGAAGACAATGTTGCAGCTGTTTGTCAGGGCCTTAAGGTGAAAGGTGTGTAAACAAGTGTATGTGATGTTGATGTGTTGTGATCGTCAAAGTGTATGTATACAGTGTGTGTCAGCGCTGTGCAATTATAACATTTGAAGGTGTAAATACAGCATACCCTTGTTACCAGGTATGAATGATATCTGCTACGAATCCTCCATCCAATGCTTGCAACAAACAGTAAAGACAGGAAACAACTATCACAAACAAATAGGACAATAAGTATAAACCATTTAACTGAATAATGAATGACTTAATGAAGGAGCAAAAAAAATAAAATGACAGCCAGCCATTCATTTAATCAGTCTGTCAGCAATTAAGGCTTTTATATATCTATACATATATATCTATATATCTATGTGAGGGTAGGAGTAAATTAACACAACTACAAATTCATCTCATATCTATATATCTATGTATGTAAATATTAAATCTTGTACCACTACTGTAAGCTTAAATATATATTTATACACTCATGTAAATATCAGGTACTAAATAAAACTATAACTATATGTATGTATGATAAATAAGGCCAGTCTTTCAGCCAGTCAGAAAACCAGCCAGTCAGACATTCATTCAATCAGTCAGTCAGTCGTTTACTCAAATCAAGCAGTCTTTCAGTTGGCCTGTCAGTCAATCAGTTCATCAGTCACCTAGTCAGTCAGTCACTTGGTCAGTTATTCAATCAATCATTCAGCTACTCAGTTAGTTAATCAGTCAGTTAGTTTCAATCAATCATCAGCTATTATCATTGATTTACTCACCCAATTAAAGAATGTAAGAAAGTAAATGTAAAGTCTTATAAGTCAGTCACTTGGTCAGTTATTCAATCAATCATTCAGCTACTCAGTTAATCAGTCAGTCAGTCACTTGGTCAGTTATTCAATCAATCATTCAGCTACTCAGTTAATCAGTCAGTCAGTCACTTGGTCAGTTATTCAATCAATCATTCAGCTACTCAGTTAATCAGTCAGTCAGTCACTTGGTCAGTTATTCAATCAATCATTCAGCTACTCAGTTAATCAGTCAGTCAGTCACTTGGTCAGTTAGTCAATCAATCATCCAGCTACTCAGTTAGTTTCAATCAATCATCAGCTATTACCATTGATTTACTTACCCAAAGAATGTAAGGAAGAACTCCAATAAATTGATATTCAATGTGGAAGGCTGATTGAAATATGCCTGATAAAAGAATATCGTAATAAATTAGACTTGAATAATAAGAACAGGGTCAAAACACGGTATTTGGAATGCTACGGAGGGGAAGACAAAACTTTTTCTTTACCTGTAGTTACTTGACTATAGAATATTTTACCATAATTGCATGTTAACATCACAGATACCTACCAGTACTACAGTCACATGAGAGTAAACAAATATACAAACATCTGTATCTTGGTCACAATAAAAAATGTCAAGTGTTAGGGAGGGGAACAGAAAAAACAAAATACCGTGTTTTGATCCAACAGCATTAAGAAGTTCCAATTAGAAAAAAAACCTATTAACATAGGGGAGAACTTGAACTATGACTAAGATAGGGATTTCTTGAGTTATGTACTTCAAGTTATATAAATATTAATAAAATTCATGAATAATTAATGAGCAATTGAAATAATTCACGTTCGTGACGGAGGTTGTATATCCGATAAAGATTCGTCCTGATTTGCATAAGTTTTAACTTGAATTTTCTCGGACAGATTTACTTTTATTTTGACAAATATTTTAGTAAAATATATGACAAAGAACTTATGTTGGAGTTTCATAAGTACTATACAAGTTTTGTTTTTATTATTTTTCATTGCTGATTGAGCAGCAGAGAACTTTTGTTGTCCAAGTTACATACAATTTTTTAACGTAAGGTTATGTTAAGGACGTATTTATAGAGAGTCAACATGGGAAACAGCTCATTCGAACGACGCCATTTTGGAACTCTTTGTGATGCGTCAAGAATGCTTCTGATTGGCTTATACTAGACGAAAGTGTGCGCAAAATCACCTGGAAGTAAGACCTCAAAAAGCCACTTTACAAAATTAAACCTTGATTACTTACTAGAATTCGAAAAGAACTATCTTTATCAATCTTGTAGATTCTAGCTTTAAATGTCACATGACCCTCATGAAATTTCAACTCTCTGTGAGAAAACGTGCGACTAAAAGTAGTCTTGATCTCTTCCTCCTTTAAAATTACTTTTTCTTTTTTACTATTCAGTGGTAGACCTGGGAAAACAAAGGATTTGGTCAATATCAGCTGTTATTATAGTTAAAGAAAAAAAGAGGAAATTATAGCGCCAACAAGCTAATATTGAATACTAAAAAATCATTCTATCAAAACAAAATCAATACATTTTCTGGCGATTCTAAATCGACTTGGACAACAATTAATTTTTCTCTTCATCCAGTTTAAGTTCAACTGAAGTAGAGAAACTACTTAAAGATATTCATACTATGATTAT
Organism: Metridium senile; assembly: GCA_949775045.1. NCBI lineage: Eukaryota > Metazoa > Cnidaria > Anthozoa > Actiniaria > Metridiidae > Metridium > Metridium senile. The sequence goes on from OX459107.1 coordinate 16,068,172, forward strand.
CATGATAAATAATGATTATGATCAGTATCTCTCTTAGTCTAACTCTTTTACTCCGACGAAGGGCTAAAGCTCGAAACGTCAGTAAAGTTAAGTCAACATTTTTTACGGTGTTACAAATTTCATTCTATTACCTATCATCTATATCAAACACCGACGCAGCCTATACTAGTTTACTCGCTAGTTTTCATTTGTAATGATTATGGTATGCAATGACAATAAGAAATCTTTGTAATAATGATGATAATAATTATGATGATTTAAACATTAAAGATGATAATGATGACGATGATGATATATACTGCTACCTTGCGAATAAGTGATATTTATCCAAGCTGATGGTCCTGATATAATTTTGATATCAAATATAAGATCTTTATCTGTCTGAAGGAAAGAAGAGAACATCAGACAACACTAACATCATACTGAGTTTCAATTTCTAATAACACACTCATTTTGTCCAATATCGATGAAACAAAAGAAAAGGGACCTTGTTTGCATTTGGGAATTGACTTACAGCAAATAATAGAGGGAATGCTATTGAACTTGATGATTTTTTTTCGTTGCAAACTTTTCATTGGTTGACTCAGTATGGATTAAAGCGCAGATACAGGTATGCAGAAGGCACTCAAAGACTTTTTTCGCTAAAAATCTTTAAGTAAATTATTCATGATGTTTACTAGTTTACAAACATATATTATGCGGTATACAATGCTTTCCTCGTGACCAGAGAGGAGCATCAGATTGGACAAAATGGTCATGAATTATTAGTGAGTTTTTTAACTAGTACTCATTGTCTTAGTAGTTTTAGGTCATACTTACTGAGGTTGCAGTGAATTTAATATTAAGGTTTGTTTTCCCAGAGACATTGAAATTCTTGTGTTGGTTAAATTGTAGTGGAACTACGGAAACAAGTGGTAGTAGTATCATAATACAATATGCAAAACAAATCAAAATGAGAAAGAAAATACAGGAAAAAAGAAATGTATAAACTTACAGTAGCAAAATTGTCCATTTGTTGCGTTCCCTTTATACTTTGTGTCACAGCTACAAAAATGAATAAGCAAATGAATGAATGAATGGATGCATGGATGGATAAATAAATGGATGAATGGATGGATGGATGAATGAATGGATGAATGAATGGATGAATGAATGGATGAATGGACAAATGAATGAATGAATAAATTAATGAACAAATTAATGAACAAATGAATGAATGAATAAATGAATGAACAAATGAATGAATGAATGAACAAATGAACAAATGAATAAATGAATGAACAAATGAATAAATGAATGAACAAATGAATAAATGAACAAATGAACAAATGAATGAATGAATGAACAAATGAACAAATGAATAAATGAATGAACAAATGAATGAACAAATGAATAAATGAATGAGGAAATGAATGAACTAAAAAAAGAAAGGAATTAACAAAGAAATGAATGAATGTAGTGATAGCACAGCCACATACCTTTGACAGTGTTTCCCTACAATGCCTTCTACAAGACAGTTACAACTGCCATCCAAGTGACTACAGTGTACAGCATGGCCATTACATTGGCATTCTGGAAAACAAGTTACATTACATTACAGCTATTTTAAAAAACTTTGAATACTGAATAGTGCATTCCAAGACCAAAGGGCATTGTGGGTCTCATTCATTTGAAATGTACAGCGATATTTACTCCCCATAACTAACTAGTATATTGTTTTGAAAGGAAAGTACTAAGAATAAAATAACTCATTATCATATATTTTACTTCAAACAATATTGCATGACACAAAATGCATTTCTGTCTTGTAATGCACTATTCAGATCTGTTGGAAACTCCTTTGTATAGAACAACTACTGGCCAAAGGACATTCAAATTTAGGGCCACCAAAATAATGAACACAATCGATAAAGAATTGAAAGAATTAAACTTAAACCAATTTAAAGTACATTATAAATCCGAACTTATAGATAGATCGTAAATAGTATTTTAACACCCATTTTATATTTATATATTTTTGTTTTTTCAAATTGTAAATTGATTCTGAAAAGCCCTACGGGGAGATTTCAATATAGTATATGTATGTATTCAGTATACAGTATTCTATGTTTTTGAAATAGCTGTAAATTGCAATATGCCATTCTACCAATTCAACAACTTGTTATGGCCATATACCATAACATTAAAGCCTAGTTTCCATGTGATTGCTCCTGATCGCCAGCAATTATACAATTTTTCTGCACACAATGCAAATCCGATTGCGCGATCGCTGAAAAGTATTTCCATATAATTGCTGACGATCGCTGGTAAAAATAAAAAAAAATAAAAATCACTTTTTTAAAGTCTCAATCTTCTAGCTGGACACAGTGTGCCCTACTAATCGGGGAGACTCACTCACACTCACTACCTCTACATTTTTAATATTTTGCACACAACTCAGCTCACATGTTCATTTTTGCGGAGGGAGGAAAACTGGATAACCCGGAGAAATACCCTCGTGGCATAGGAGAGAAGAACACATCAAACAAACTCAACTCACATATAATCCATGCCCGAGCCGGGACTCGAACCTGGACCACAGCGGTGAAAGGCCAGCACTCTCACCGCTAGGCCACCCATGCCACCCATCATCATTTTCAGAGATCATGAGCTATCATATGTAAACTAGGCTTAAGGTGCATAAAAGTGTTATCATCTGTCATCTACCTTGACATGTGCCTCCGTTTCTAGGGTTGCCATGGTATCCAGTATCACAATACTCACAATGCCGTCCTGTTTATGTGTGAAAAAAGAAAGATAGATTGAGGGGGATGAAACAAAGAACAAAGGGGGAATCTATGGGCAGAGGGAACCAAGTAATATAAATACAATACAATACAGGTACAAAAAGTACAGGATGGAAGGAATGGAGGGAGGGAGGGAGGGAGGGAGGGGAAGGGAAGGGAGGGAGGGGAAGGGAAGGGAGGGAAATCAAGGGAAGTTGAAGTAGTAAAGAAGGATATAATACTGTACCTTTAGTGTGATTTTGACAATCTAAACATGATGTCCCTTTTCCACAGAAACTGTGGCCATTACACTGACAAGCTATACAAAACAGATTTAAAAAAATGCTTTAACATGAGTATGAGAACTGGCCATTTTGCATTTTAGCAAATCCCACATTTCTACATTCCTGGTAATGGTTATAATGTGTGCTTGTTCAGTACTTATGATTAGACGGATTAGATTAGATTATTATAAAGACATGTTATTAGTTTCTACTAGTGTTTATATATACAGCCACAAACAATAAATATATATTTTAAATTAATTTTATTACATTAACATTGATATTAGCTTTTAATATAATTTTAATAATTTCTTAATATAGACTATTTTTATAATTATTGTAAGTTTTTTATTATAATTTCTATAAATTTGTAAAGCGCATTAGATATACATGTATTTTGCGCTCAACAAGCATTAAGTTATTATTATTATTATTATTACTTACCTGGACATTCCATATAATACCATCTAGGACACTGCATACTACCAACTAAGTCATTAGTCTCATATCGACCATCACCTCCACCCTCTACACAGATACCACGCCCAGTACCCATCCCATCACTGCACCAACCACACCCAGGGGCAGTATGACATGAATCACATGACTTGTGCTTTGAGCACTTGACATCTGATAACAGAATACATATATCAAATGAACACATATCACTTCCATTATCAACATCAATATCATCATTAACATCATCATCATTTGACATCTGATAATAGAATACATATATCAAATGAGCGCATATCACTTCCATTATCAACATCAATATCATCATTAACATCATCATCATTTGACATCTGATAATAGAATACATATATCAAATGAATGCATATCATTTCCATTATCAACATCAATATCATCATTAACATCATCATCATTTGACATCTGATAATAGAATACATATATCAAATGAATGCATATCATTTCCATTATCAACATCAATATCATCATTAACATCATCATCATTTGACATCTGATAATAGAATACATATATCAAATGAATGCATATCACTTCCATTATCAACATCAATATCATCATTAACATCATCATCATTTGACATCTGATAATAGAATACATATATCAAATGAATGCATATCATTTCCCATTATCAACATCAATATCATCATTAACATCATCATCATTTGACATCTGATAATAGAATACATATATCAAATGAATGCATATCATTTCCATTATCAACATCAATATCATCATTAACATCATCATCATTTGACATCTGATAATAGAATACATATATCAAATGAATGCATATCACTTCCATTATCAACATCAATATCATCATTAACATCATCATCATTTGACATCTGATAATAGAATACATATATCAAATGAATGCATATCATTTCCACATACATTAAAAATATAGAATTTTGATCAACATCATCATCATCATTGTTTATATCATCATTAACATCATCATCATTACAATGAGAATTACTACCACAATCATGATCATCATTATTACAAAAATTGTCATGTTTCTTTTATCATCACCATCATGATCATCATCACCATCACCATGATCATCACTATCATGATCACTGTCACCATCATAATCACCACCATCATCACTATCATGATCACTGTCACCATCATAATCACCACCATCATCACTATCATGATCATGATCACCATCACCACTATCATGATCACTGTCACCATCATAATCACCACCATCATCACTATCATGATCATGATCACCACCATCATCACTATCATGATCATGATCACCATCATGATCACCACCATCATCACTATCATGATCACTGTCACTATCATAATCACCACCATCATCACTATCATGATCATGATCACCATCACCATAGCTTTCATGATTAAAAATCCGCATCACTATCAGCTTCATCATTACCATGTAATCATAACCATCATACCGCCATTAACTGACAAAAGAACAACACCAACAGTCTTTCTCAAGACTACCCAAACTACCAAGATCACAACACATCTAGTACATTCTTATATAATATACCAAATCGGCTAACACGTTGCTAAGTACGTTTCCACCCAATTCAAATCTTTTGGGAATAAGATTCTTTGTCTTATGTATTAATAGAGGTTTTGAATTGGGTGGACAGGGATGGATCTAGGGGGTGTCCATTATTAGCGGCACTGGACACCCCCCTAGTGCTGAAATTACCCCTATTTTATTTAAGACATTTAGAGTCCTTAATTAGCGGCACTGGACACCCCCTAGCGCTGAAATTACCCCTATTTTATTTAAGACATTTAGAGTCCTTAATTAGTGGCACTGGACACCCCCTAGCGCTGAAATTACCCCTATTTTATTTAAGACATTTAGAGTCCTTAATTAGCGGCACTGGACACCCCCCTAGCGCTGAAATTACCCCTATTTTATTTAAGACATTTAGAGTCCTTAATTAGTGGCACTGGACACCCCCCCTAGTGCTGAAATTACCCCTATTTTATTTAAGACATTTAGAGTCCTTAATTAGCGGCACTGGACACCCCCCTAGTGCTGAAATTACCCCTATTTTATTTAAGACATTTAGAGTCCTTAATTAGCGGCACTGGACACCCCCCTAGCGCTGAAATTACCCCTATTTTATTTAAGACATTTAGAGTCCTTAATTAGCGGCACTGGACACCCCCCTAGCGCTGAAATTACCCCTATTTTATTTTAGACAGTTAGGGACCGGACACCCCCTAACACCACAATTAGCGCTTCATTTGCAATTGGGACAACCCCTGACAAATTACTGCATCTGCCCCTGGTGGAAACATACATAGCAACATGTTAGCAACATATTATATATTAATATTATAGCAACATAGCCAATTAGGTCTACTGTAGCCTACAAATTTTTTTTTGGAAAAATCAGGTTTTGGGATTCCTGTGTTGTCTAGACCCCATGTTTCTCGCGGGTATCAAGACAACACAGGAACCCCAAAATCTGATTCCCCCCACCCCAAAAAAACAACAAAAGAATGCCTGTTTTCAGGCTAGGTCTATTGTAATAAGTATTTCTTACATGGACAACCAGCAGTGTACCAGTCATTACATGGCCCATCAGGAAACACAGCACCATAACTATTTAGACCAACACACTTCTTCTTTGCCTCACACCACATGTTACGGTCTGTATTGCTCCCTCCAATCCTCTCAAAACACTGTTCACAGTTGTTACAACTTTGGTAAGGCTTGCAATTTGACAACAGGCTTTGGCAGTTGGGACCTGAATACATCCAAGAATACATACAATCAATTGCAGAGTCATTGTAGGGTTCAAAACCATTTGAGTCAACATAGAAGCTAAGGCCTTCAGCTGTGTCAAAATGAACATCAGAAATGAAAAGAGCACCTCAACATTAGTAAGAAGGCGAAATATCAGCTCATAAAATGTAACAAGAGGGAAATGGTATTAAATTTAAAATTCAATATTCTATAAGGATTTGTATGGAAAATATGCTCTGGTGGGCAAAGATTGCCATCCAGTGCATATTTTCAATACAAATCGTTATAAAATTAACATATTGAATTTTATAATATAGCTTAGATAGTACATAAGCTCTGATTGGTTGATTCACTCAAAAAAGCTATGCTCTATTTCACCGGTAGAGACATGGTTTTTGATTGACAGCTCACAATTTTAATAAGAGTTGTTCTGTTATAAGCTACTACATCTACTAAAAACGGCTATTAAAATGTAAAAAGACTTTCCATCTTGTGAACTTTCTGGTAACCTAAACCCTGAAGCCTACGGTGCAATGAAATGCAATTCAAAGGCGACAAAAATCAGAGACATGGCTTTGAAAATACGCCGCCTTTAGACAAACTGTAAAGTTGGAAGTCAAAAGTTGAATTTAAAACAAACAAAAACAAAAGGAAAACAGCGTTTCAAAGTGGCAATAATTTTTACTTCATTTTATCCTTGACATATGAAGATAATTTCATAGTGAATAAGTGAGATTTTTTTGCAATTGAACTCGATTAATCTTGAACAAATAACTTGCATGTTCGTTGAATTTATCGACGGCAAAATATTATATTTTGTTTTATAAAAACAAACAAACACACAATCAATTACAGAATTATAAATGTGCTTTCAAGTTTTTTATTCTCATAAATAAACCATGTTTGAAAACAAGCAATGTGAACAAAAAGGCAGATTTACAATTATCTTTCAATTGTCTCGTCAAAATGAAAACAGAAACTTATAAACCTTAAACCTGCAAACGTTTGATTAAAAGTAAATAAATACATACTTTCAGCAGCCTAAGTAATCTTGTAGATGTGGTCTTTGTTCTTTTTAACTTCAAAACGTTGTACACAGCAAGCTTGTCTTGTTCAAACTGTTTTTTTCTCAGTGTGATAAATTGCTGTCAGTCGGCACGGCTTTCACCACTCAAATTCGCTTGAATTGCTGTATATATGTCAGTCTCATGCAAGAGTTCAGCTAAAGGTTTTTGTTTTTAGCCACAGAAGTCAACCAAAGCTATGTTTTAACGGTTTTATAAATGAAATTCCTTCTTTTTAGCTAGCAAAAAGGCCCGGGAAGAAAGTGAACAGCACCTTGGTCCTTTTTGGTCAAGATTGCTCAATAGTACACTGATTGTGATTGGTTCATTGGGCACTGGTGTTAGTTTTGAGAATTACAATTTTAATCAGCAAATAAAACTACGTTTTTACGGAAAACCAGCATTGCTATATTATAAAAGCAATAAAAGCCAGTTCCTATGACTCTACCAGTGAAATAGAGCACTTGGGATGTTGTTAGAAACACTCGAAAAAGTTATAAAATCACTCGCTTTCAGCTCGTGATTTTATAACTTTTCTCGTGTTTCTCCCAACATCCCGCGTGCTCTATTTCACCGGTAGAGTCATAGGAACTGGCTTCTATTGCTTAAATATATTTAATGCCATTTCTCCTATACTCAACATTATGAGCTAAAACGTTGCTGTCTTACTAATTTGGAGGTGCTCTTTTCATTTCTGATGTTCATTTTGACATAGCTGCTCAATTTAAAAGGGGTAGGGTCACGTGACCTGTTGTTGCAAAAGCGCTATTGGGAATAATACTGTAAAGCAGACATTGCTGCTATGCTGTTAACAATAATATTAGAAGTACCTTTGCATGTTGAGATGAACTTGCACTCCTGTATAATAAAGATATTGATTTTATATACTTTAAATAATAAAACAATCATATTAGACCTTTTTACCTACGTATGCAAATTGCCCATTTCAGACCACATGTCATTCCCTTGAGAATTGTTCTTTTATGATGAACGTGTTATATCATTTACGTGTGAAAGAATCAATTCCCAAGGGTAGCATCACATGATCTGAAATGGGACAACAAACAAGGAAGGTAAAGAGGTCTATTGGTCACTCACTCACAATGATGATGATGATAGTGCTGAATGATAAATAATTACTATTAATGATAATAATACTACGGAACTTTGAATGAAGGCCATAATTATGCCAAAGACAATGATGAAGATTATGATGATTAAGATTGGGTGATAATGATGATGATGATAATTATAATGATGATGAAGATAATGATGATAATGATTGGGTGATAATGATGATGATAATTATAATGATGATGAAGATAATGATGATTATGATTGGGTGATAATGATGATGATGATAATTATAATGATGATGAAGATAATAATGATTATGATTGGGTGATAATGATGATGATGATAATTATGATGATGAAAACAATTATGAAAACAATGAGGATGACCTGATGATGTTGATGATAATAATGACAGTCATGATAATGATGATTATGATTATGATGAAAATGATGAAAACAATGACAATGACGTGATGATATTGATGATAATAATGACAATCATGATAATGATTATGATGAAAATGATGATAACAATAATGAAAACAATGACGATGGCCTGATGATGTTGATGATGACAATCATGAAAATGATGGTGATAATGATGATGATTATAATAACAAAGCTGTATAAATATATTCTGTATAAATAAATACTATTATTATTATTATCATTATTATTATTATTATTATTATTATTATTATTATTATTATTATTATTAAATACCTTTACTGGTGGTTCAATGCAAGAATCAGAGTTCTTTTTACAAGTTCCATCACACCATTTGCAGTGTAAACCAGGAGCATTACATGAACCACATGATGACACACTACTGCATTCAACTAGAGACACACAATCACCAGCATTAGACCACAAAAACACAAAAACTCATGCTTTCCTATCTAGGTTAGAATATTCAATTTGTTTATCAAAATGTGATTTTTCATTAGTTGTGAAATTTGACACCAATGTAAGTGGTAAAGTTTGCTGTAATAACCATAGGGGTACCCTGGGTTCCAGAGGCTCTAGAGAGGATTGGGGCGAGACCCCCGGCGGGGAGGCGAAAGGCGGTCTCTGGTCTCACTGATCTCACTTTCGCGAGTACAGAATCTGTACTCGTCGTTTGATTGGTTCTCATAACATCCGAAAGAAACAGCGCTCTGATTTGTCGGTATGAGTAATTATTGTCACCTAATTAAAACTGGTTTTGTTTTCCTGTGACATGATGTTCATAACTGATATGTGCTTTTGTGCATTATTAAAGGGAAAGATGTTTTAGCAGTATTACCCAATCTCGAACCCCGAGCCTTCGTTCCTCTTGGCCAGCCGAGTAACGTAAGACTCTGGGGGACCGGAATTCTATGCTTATGCTGATTGGCCCTTGAAAATACAATGGTCAGACCGGAAACAGACGAAGTAAAAGCTCTGATTGGTCCATCATGTAAACAAATGTACATTCAAAATGTAAATTTTACGACGTCAACGGTGATAGAATATTAAATATCGTCGTTTATGGAATATATACGAGTCGCGAAGCGAAGAGATGTTGTATCGCCGCTAAGCGATGATTATCGAGTCGCGAAGCAAATAAGAATACACACAAAATACTCCTTTAAACTATTCTAAACCTTGACAATCCTCAGACCTCTGGCATCCAGTTATTTACTAAAGGTCAATCGTACCACGAAAGCAAGCTAATAACCGTTGGAAAACTATAAATAAATCGACGGTTAAAGCGATCTGAATTGAAGGAGATTTAGACGCGTTTTTATATCATTATATAAACCTGATGGCCGTTAAAAAACCTTCCTAAACTTTAAATGTTTCATTAGTGAGAACAATGTTTATATTTTGACTTAGAAAATATTTAAAATGCTACTAGGTCAATAATATTTTGAATGTCATTAACGTACTAAGTAACACAGGATGCCCAAACCCACAGATCATTATAATATTCTAAGCATGCGCATTCCAAACCGGAACTCCAAAATTGGAGCTGAAAATTCCGTTCCCCCAGAGTCTAATGTCGGGCGCCGTAAGACCGCTGCCAGACGTGACTCTGGGCTCGAGATTGCAGTATTACCAACAAGAAGCGGGAAATCATTGATATCTATTTCAAGCTATTCGTGGAGTTTATACCGTGGCAAATCTTTTTGAATTTACGCAATTCAACTGAGTTTCTCCAGCCTTAACTTTCAAACGTTCGCTTGCATTTGGAGCAGATAATGGATGACAGTTTATCATGTTGGACTACGAGCGCCAGAATCTCCTTTGCGTTTGCATTCGCTTTTACATTGTTTATCTATGTTTTATTTATAGTTTCAACGGTTTGCTTGATTGACCTTTAGTAAATATCTAGCTCCTATTTCAATCTTGTGATATTAGTATTTGGAAGCGATCGTATGTTACTCGGAATTATTCGGTATTATTTAAAGTTTTTATTATAAAGTCTACATAAATTATTTTTATCAAGAGATCTATATTAGTAGTTTTTTGCACGGGAGATTTTGTAGGCAACAAATTCTTGTTAAAGTTGTTTTCCGGTCGATCGCTCCACGTGAAACTTAATGTCAACAAAATAAAAAAACCGGTTTGGCGAGAACTTGATACCTTATTGATTCACGAAAGTGAGATTAGTGCCTCGTGAGACCAGAGGCTCTCTCCGCCTTTCGCCTCCCCAACGGGGGTCTCGCCCCAATCCCCTCTAGAGCCTCTGGAACCCAGGGTACCATAGGGGCTAAATTACCCCAGAAACTAGAGGGTTTCTTGAACTAGTATTTGAATTTATTATTTGTAAATTTGTGTGCCAAATTTACAAACGCTAAAGCACATAGAAAATAACCTCTGGTAAACAGAGCACTGGGGCTTAATATGCAAGACAACCTGTTATACAATGAAAGTTACAGAAAAGCAGTGTAATAATGGCAAAGTTCACGGTATAAAGGAATACATTTGAAAATTTGGTCTATTATTACCTTGACAAGATGGTCTATCAAGAGAGTCCATTCTGGAGAAACCTTCTTCTGGGCCAATACATGTTTTTATCAATGGATCCCATAAACAACTAGACGTGGAGTACGCTGACAGACAAGATGGCTTGTCACTCCAAAGAGAACAATTACCTACATATGACAATCAAGGTTTAATGCTAATGGAAACGCAATAGTCACAAACAAATAGAGATTGATAAATAGATAGATAGATAGACAGGCAGACACATGGAAAGACAGACAGACAGACAGACAGATAGACAGGCAGGCAGACAGAAAAACAGACAGACAGGCAGACAGACAGGCAGGCAGACATAGAAAAACAGACAGACAGACAGACAGATAGACAGACAGACACATGGAAGACAGACAGACAGACAGGCAGACAGACAGACATAGAAAAACAGACAGACAGATAGATAGATAGACAGACAGACACATGGAAGACATACAGACAGACAGGCAGACAGACAGACATAGAAAAACAGACAGACAGATAGATAGATAGACAGACAGACACATGGAAAGACAGACAGACAGACAGGCAGACAGACAGGCAGACATAGAAAAACAGACAGACAGATAGACAGAAAGTTAGATAGACAGGCAGAAACATGGAAAGATAGACAGACAGACAGACAGACAGACAGGCAGACAGACAGACATAGAAATACAGACAGACAGACAGATAGACAGACAGACACATGGAAAGATAGACAGACAGACAGACAGGCAGACATAGAAAAACAGACAGACAGACAGACAGATAGACAGAAAGATATATAGACAGGCAGATACATGGAAAGACAGACAGACAGGCAGGCAAGCAGACAGACAGACAGGCAGAAAGACTAACAGACAGGCAGACAGACAGACACATAGAAAGACAGACAGACAGGCAAATTAAACTGACAGGCAGACAGAAAGATAGACAGACTCACAGACAGACAGACAGACAGACAGACAAAGATAAACAGTGTAATAGTTAAGGATACGGTCGCAGGGTGATATATATTTTGTCTATCTTCATTGCATAAGGATGCGCTAAACAATTTTTGACTGAGAGTACCTTGTGAAGATGGACCATATCCTTAAACACAGGTAATCAGGTATCAAGGTAGATACAACTTATATCGAGCACACTGGCACACAGCTGAAAACAATTATGCTCTATGTTGACATAGTAGTAATTGAAGTACATTATGACTTACCCAGTGAATAACTAAACAAGTCTTTCTTCATCACACCATTAAAACCACCAAAGACATACATCTTGCTGTTAACAAAAATATCACAAAACATGTTAAAATAACAGAAAAATTCAGGTTCAGTGATTGCTTTGAGAATACTGCTTTTTTGTTTACATCTTGGAAAGCTGCTTTATTCTCTTTGGGTTCGATAAAAAAATTATTATTATCAATGAAATATCTATATTTCTCTGTTTCAAAAATTTGATATTTCCACATGGGAAAATATCATTACTATGGTCACACAGCTTTACAGAAACTTCTTGTGTCAAGAAAAGTTGTCTTTTCTTTTTATTGGTAATTATATAATAAGCAGAACATTACATGGTCACTTGCAGATATGAATCTTATCTTTGAGTAGATATATGTCGGTCTGATCCGCGGTTATTAAATTGTGTATGAGTATGATCTATAATTCTATAATTGCAATTACCTTAATTGCTTAATATTCCACGACAATCATACTCATACACAATTTATCTTCGAGTGTTGAAATAATGATCTCTCACGAGTTAGCGCATCCATGGATATATCCTCTATATATGTTATAATAATCTTAGTTGTTATTCCTTGATATTTCACCTTGAGTTACATTCAGAAATTATTTGTAATTACTGGTAGTTAAATTTAGACAAGGTATTTCTTTTGTTTGTGCATGCAATCACTATCACCACAAACCTGTTGTGTAATACTGCTGTATGTCCAAAACCACCACTGTAGGCTGATTGAAGGTTGCCTTGAGGTTTTGTTGTCCATTTGTTACAAACTGGAACATGAAACATAAAAAAGAAGTAAAGAACAATATTTTACATCAGAAGTGTAGGACAGCTGTAGCACAATGTAGTTTTCATTATAGGGCTCTGAAATCGTGGAATAATCTGCCTGTCACTGCTGGGAACTCGCCGGACACTTGAGCAGTTGAAGAGGAGTATAAGAGGAGAGATATGGAAAACAAGGTCATAATTGATAAATTAGTCTCATATTTATATAAACATACAATATAGTTATTTACAGCATAACGCACCTTTGTACAAAGTTTTGTACAAGTTAGCTTAGTATTTCAAAAGTTTTTCTTTTTTTTTAAATTATTTGCGACACCTTTTCAAATTTAAACATCCTTGGAGGTTTTTCAGACACTTATAAACTTCACTCTAGTCTTCGCTTTGAACATTTCAAAGTGGTTACGTATACCGTTTGACACTCGGCGTGTCTTTTATATTAAGGTCAAATTCTCGCTTTCTGATTGGTTAACTTGTAAAAAACTTCAATTAGGTGGCCACGGTAAGGTGGGTCGCTCAGAAACTTTATAAGCACATATTGTAATAAGACATATTTAATTATTTATTTACCAATGTAAATTAATTCTGAAAAGCCCTTAAGGGAGAATTAATAAATAAATAAATTGTATTGTATTGTATTGGCCTTTACCTAAACGAGCAGAGGACTGGCTACTAGTTTTCTAAATTAATCTAATTACAAAATTAAGCATATCATAGGAAAGAGCACATTGAAATATACAAGGTTTCAAAGTTTGGGCACATTAAATTAAATAGCAACAAAATGAGAGCATTTTAAATGTCCAAAGAATTACAAAGAAATGTATGGTTTGGATGGACAGTGTCCATCCAATCCATACATTTCTTTGTAAATTTTCAAGGTTTTCAAAGACTGCCTCTAACCCAGTATTCAAGCAAACTTAACTTAATTTTGGAACCTTGTATATCTTGATGTGCTCTTTCCAATGATATGATTCATTTTGTAATTAGATTAATTTAGAAAACTAGTACCCAGTTCTCTGCTCGTTTAGGTAAAGGCCTATTGTAAGTCCCTTTAGCTGAAGCTAATCTTCCAAACAGCCAATCATCACCATCACCATCATTATTGTCATCTTTATCATTATCGTCATCAGAAATACCATACCCATCCAATCCCAAAGCACTTACTGATATCATAAGCCATTAGGTCTGAGACATAACACTTGGGGTTCTTATCATTTGTGAATGTATTCCCACCAAACACCAGTATTATATTACCAACAAGAACTGAAGAGTGCAGGAAATGAGGGAACTTGCTCCCTGATAACTGTGTCCTAGAATTAAAAAATAATTGATTAATACTGTGTATTAGGAGACCGATTCTTTAAATATGTGCATCTAATTAGTGTATCTTTATTTTATTTTGCAGTTGTAGTTATTATATAATTATAAACTTGATAAAATCAAATAAATAAAAGTACTGTGTCTTGCAAAAAAAAAATGTACAAAAGAATAAATGGATAAATGAATAATTGACTGAATGGGAAAATGAATGAATGGTTAAATGGATGAATAAATAATTGATTGATTTCGTTTAGTAAATGCAAGAATACAGTCACAAACAACTAAATGAATAAATGAAAAAATCATGTAAAACGGAGAATGAATGATGACCAAATGAATGAATCAATGAGTGAATGCATTATGAAAGAATGAATGGATAAATGAATTCATAAACAACTAAATGAATGGCTGGCTGGCTGGCTGAATAAATAGACAAATAAATGAGTAATGAAATGATTATGAATGATTAAATAAATGAATGGTGGTATGGATAGGTGGAATAACAAATCAATATATGGATGAGTTGTTAATGAATTGATCATTGGATGCACAGATGAATGTACCAGTGGAGTTACATATAACTAAGTTCCTATTCAATTAATTAGGTATGTCCACTTTGTGTTTCAGTTTACCAGTAATTTGTAAGTGGATTATAGGAATATAAACCATCAGAATATCTAGTCTTTGTCCTTCCTCCATGTACATATATTAGTTTAGTGATAGGGTCATAATGACTTGTGTGACCATATGTCCCTTCTTTTGCTGTGGTGTTGAGAATCTTCCATTTACTGGTCACTAAAACAATCAAAATATTATCATGGTTATATGTATTTGAACATTTTTTACTCTGACGGAGGGCTAAAGCTCGAAACTTCAGTAAAGTTAAATCATTATTTTTTACGGTGTTACAAATTTCATTCTATTACCTATTGTTTATATCAAACACAGACGCAGCCTATACTAGTTTACTTGCTAGTTTCCATTTATTTTAACATATTATTATATCATGACCATCATCACTATGACAATCCATCATCATAATCATCATGAAGACATTATTATCATCATCATTATCAGCACCATCTTAATCATCATCATCATCAGCAGCAGCATTGATCCTCATTTTCAGATCATCGATATCATCAATCGTCATCATTGTCATCATCATTCATTTGATATTTTGATCACCATCCTCATGATCGGGATCATCATCACTATCATCACTATAATAATCATCATCATCATCTTTGTCACCATCATTCATTTGTCATTTTGATCACCATCATCATCACTATTATCGTTATAATCATCATCATCATCTTTGTCACCATCAACAACAACATCGATATTATTATTGACATCACCACCACCACCCTCCTCCTCCTTCTCATCAAATCATCCTTTTCCTCCATCTCCTTTGCCTCCTCTTCCTCTTCATTGTTTGGCCCTTCTGGTCAAGATGTCCACCACACCTTCCGCCATCACCTTGTCAATTCCTGACTCTCTTGTGGTAATCATCACAGAAATCTTACCAAGCAAACATACCTAAATCATAGGTAATATAATGAAATTTGCAACACCATAAAAAATGTTGACTTAACTTTACTGATGCTTCGAAAGTTTCGAAAGTTTACGGTGTTACAAATTTCATTATATTACCTATCGTTTATATCAAACAACGAAGCAGCCTATACTAGTTTACTCGCTAGTTTCCATTTACCTAAATCATATTCCTGTACTCTGTTTGTAACGCCATACAGTGGTCCATAACCAAATATTACTATCATCTTATTATTTACAATGGTTGCAGTATGTCCAGCTACTGCATATGGTTTGTCACCTCCTTCTCTTCTTAGTTTGTACCATTGTCTTGTAACAGTACTAAAACTCCATAGAGTATTAACAGTATCTTTATCTGTAATTCCTCCAAAAATAATCAACGATCTCTGGAAGAATATGCATTCACAATGTATCACCATTACTGTGGGACTCGCCGTACTGTAGTAACTTACAAAAACTTTTGATTATTTTTTGGACATTATTTTGACATTTTTTCATCTCAATCGGACCAATCAGTACAAGTTTATATCGACAGACGGAGTTTATATCGACAGGCAGAGACTTTAGAAACTTTGATGTCTGTAATTGGTCGAACTGACATGAAAAAATGTTAAAAATTCATCAAAAGTTTTTGTAAGTGACTATGGTACGGCGAGTTGCACAGTAAGGGTACTAGTAGTTAATTAAAAGTGAATATGCTAGTTACGATGCAATGATTTTCACTGTCAATGTTTTGCATAAGAACACAACACAATCAATCCAGCCAGAGTTTGAAGTTGGATCTCTCTACCCAGAGTCCAGCTCACTAGTCTCATTAGGCTATCAAACCTCTCACTTAGCAAAACACAGTAAAACATATAATTCATATACTTGAACAAAAACCTGTCACATAAGCAAACAAACACAACAAACAATATATATTATTTTTTTACTTTTTGTCTCTGACTTGATGATGGACCGAAACGTCTGATACTTTCAAGTTTTCAAGTCAAGGACAAAACGTAAAAAAAATAATAATAATGAATCCTGACTGCAATTTCAGAATTGTTTACAACAAACTATGTTGCTATGTAATTTATACAATTTGAGTGGCAGATCTGTATGGGATACATAACAGAGAGTCAAAGACGAGCCATTGTATATCTCATAAAGATTGGACATGAATATTGTATAGTCCAACGTTAATTCTTTCATATTTTTCTAAAATTGTCAAGAAAACAGTAAATCAGGTTGAGAAAATTCAAGTTAAAACTTATGCAAATCAGAATGATTTTGTATCTAAAATAATCCAATCTCGTCACGGACCTGATTTCTTTTGTAAAATTCTCATTAATTATTCATGAATTCAATTATAAAGTACATACTTACATTATGTACAGCAAGGGAGTGACCATATCTATTATCTGGCTCATCTTTACTTGAATTAGAAACACTAACTACTTGCCATTTATTTCTTGAAAAACTATACCTGTCAATCAACAAATAATATACAATTATTTTCAAATTGAACTTAGACTACAATACTCTTGTTTTCTGGAGCCTCTTGTTGATTCGCATTATGTATGATCAATCAACTAAATAAAGTGGGTGGACATATACCCTGGGTACCAGAGGTTATTTTCTAATTGCTTTAGCATTTGTAAATTTGACAGTTTGTGATGAAACTAGAATTCAACCCTCTGGCCCAAAGAGCTCAGAATCTCAATTATATGTTGATTTGATTAACACTCAATTAAAGCTAGAGTACAAACACTAAAAGTGTGCAATACTTTGTACTATTTACCAATAAATAGTGTTGATTAAACAATAGAGAACAAAAGAATTTGCATAATTTAGCAGTATTTAGTGGTATTTATGTTGCACACTTTTAGTATTATTTTGTACTCTTTATTTGGAGTTCCTAATCTTGTCAAGTTGTCAAATTATGTCCAATCAAAACTCTTCAAAGACTTAAAATCAATCAGAAGGCCGGGGTCAGAATCTGACCCTCCACTTCTGATTGGCTTGGCGAATTCAAAAGACTGGGCTTGTTTAGCTAGAGGGTTTCTCTAGAGAATAACGAACACAGATGTACAATGATAAATACGAATACTAGATCAATAAACCCTCTAGTTTCTAGGGTAGTGGACATAAGACAATAACAAGAATGTGGACCATAGCTTGTATTATTCAAACCATTATCATACTTATGATACATGTAAGTATAAAGTCCCATACCTAATAATATTATTGAATGGTTTATCAGCCAGCGAAAAACCACCATACAACCAAACCCAGTCTCCAATGACACCAGCAACAGCTTCTATTTTTTTCTGGGCTATATCTGAAATAATGATGAAAATGACGATAAAAATAAAATGATGATAATAATGATAATAACAATGTTAACAACAATGATGATAATAGAAATTTTTGATTATTTATTTCATTTATAATAATTCACAAAGTCCATGGGGAGACAAAAATAGGACGCGAAGTCCCTTACAAAGTTCGTTCTTCAATGGTCAAACAAATATGGTTGATATATGACAAATAGAGTACAAATATTATACCCAGTAAACAACCAGTACTAATTAGTACTAAATAGTGCTAATTAAACAATAGAAAACAATAGAATTAGCATAAAATATCACTATTTAGTACTATTTATGTTGCACGCTTTTAATGTTTGTACTCTATAACTTTTATAAAATTCTATTGATCAATAATTCTAACACTAGCCTCACCTTGGTTTACTGGAACATGCCTAGTCCATGTCCCATGTTGACTGCTTATATTACATGCTTGACCTAAACAAAGTACAGTAAATATAAGGGTTATGGAAAGGTTAGTAGCTGTAGATTTGGACCATGACAGTAAGTAAGTGAGTAAGTAAGTGAGTGAGTAAGTAAGTAAGTAAGTAAGCAAGTAAGTAAGTAAGTAAGCAAGTAAGCAAGTAAGTAAGTAAGCAAGTAAGTAAGTGAGTAAGTAAGTAAGTAAGCAAGTAAGTAAGTAAGTGAGTAAGTAAGTATTGTAAGTAAGTGAGTAAGTAAGTAAGTAAGTAGGTAAGTAAGTATTGTAAGTAAGTGAGTAGGTGAGTAAGTAAGTAAGTAAGTAAGTAAGTATTGTAAGTAAGTGAGTAGGTGAGTAAGTAAGTAAGTAAGCAAGTAAGTAAGTATTGTAAGTAAGTGAGTAGGTGAGTAAGTAGGTAAGTAAGCAAGTAAGTAAGTGAGTAAGTATTGTAAGTAAGTGAGTAAGTAAGTAAGTAAGTAAGTAAGTAAGTAAGTAAGTAAGCAAGTAAGTAAGTGAGTAAGTAAGTAAGCAAGTAAGCAAGTAAGTGAGTAAGTAAGTATTGTAAGTAAGTGAGTAAGTAAGTAAGTAAGTAAGTAAGCAAGTAAGTAAGTGAGTAAGTAAGTATTGTAAGTAAGTGAGTAGGTGAGTATACTAAGTAAGCAAGTAAGTAAGTATTTCAGTTTAGTGAGAATTCTAGTTTTGTGACTGTCTATCATAGAAGGGTTCCACTGTAAATATTTTATTAGGCTGAGGTAGGCTGAATCACAGGCAGCCCAACTACTCTATTCCACCTTTGTTAAACAATTTTTTTTTTTCACCACACATTATATTAAAAAAAACAAAGATTACATATCATTTGTTGAGCTTGGTGGTGGGGTTCATGAGGTTTTTAGCATGTGATTTGTCAAAACATTGTGTGGTGTCAATTCTGCAAGACAAACCAATCACCACAGGAAGCCCAGCCATGTGCTCAAAGAACAACTTTGATTTTTTTTTCAAATTTGACATGTGGTAAAATAATTGTGTTCGCTTTTAAAAGAAACTCCTCCAATAGACTAGTTGGGCTTCCTGTGGCTGGACCATATAAACTGAAACATATTATTACCTGAGAATTCTGGCTGACATTGACATTGCAATGTAGATATATCACATATACCATGTATGCAGGTATATGGACATTCTCTTGTACCACAGTCACGTCCAGCCCATCCCAGATCACATAAGCACTTGCCATTTCCATCGCAAGCACCATGGCTGCTACAAGATGATGAGCAATTATTTACACTGTGGAAACACAAAATATATATCAAGTTTCTATGGTGATAATACAGTGGTATGAAGTGGTCACCCATTAAGCCGTCACCCTCTATTAGGCAGCCACAAAAAATAGGATGACCACACAATAGATAAAAATAAAAATAATAAAAATGAAACACTGCATAACTATAATTGAAAATTAAACTAAAAACTTATCTAATATATTGAATAAGAATAAAATACACAATATGATGGTTGAATGAAAGAATATATGAATGTCAGAATGAAGGAAGGATGATTCTTAACGACAACAAATGATAAACAACTAATAGCTGTTATTACAGTTATATGCAAATGATTTCAAACAATGGGTTCAAATCGAGGCTTTCGGGCAAACCTATTGTTTTCGCCCGAAAGCCTCGACTTCAACCCATTGTTCAAAATCATTTGCATATAACTGTAATAACAGCTATTGCAGTATATGTTTCAAAGTAAAGAAATACTTACCTATATTTTAATTTAAAACCACTATTTACATTATTTGAATCTCTAAAAAAATAAATCAGCACGGTTGTTGATGTTGTCTTTATCAGAACGCTTTCCCCAGTGCAATTTTCCCTTCTATTACCACTAAACACACACAAAAAAAACAACAATTATTATTACACATAATACAGCTATTTCAAAAAACATACACCGAATTGAAATATGGCGTCCAATTTTAATAACTATTGTTCTTGGCCAACAAGCCTCGCATACATGTTGAAACACAATGGAGTTTTCACATGAATGCGAGGCTCTTCGGCCAAGAACAACAGTTATTAAAATTGGACGCCATATTTCAATTCGGTGTATAGAATACTGAATCTTGCATACTGAATAGTGCATTGCAAGAACGAAATGCATTTTGGGACAGGCAATATTGTTTGCAATATATTGCAATATTGGTTAAAGTAAAATACATAATCATTTATTTAGTTATTTTATTCTTAGTACATATTCCATTCAAAACAATATAGAAGCTAGTTATGGGGAGTAAATATCGCTGTATATCTATTTTTTATTTCAAATTAATGAGACCCACAATGCCCTTTGGTCTTGGAATACACTATGCAGTATTCAACGCTTTTTGAAATAGCTGTATAAAGCTATAATTTAGTATATATATACACCTACTTGCAAGAACGTTGTCATACGAAAAAAGAACATGTGTATTTAGTGGGTTAGGAATAAATTAAAAGAACAAAAGATGATCACTAAAGCTGAACTCTTTCTTTTGTACTCCTAACACACTAAATACGAATGTTCTTTTTTCGTATGACAACGTTCTTGCAAGTAGGTGTAGCTGTAAGAAAGGAATAACAACAAAAAAGTTCAGCTTCAGTGATCTTCTTTAGTCTTTTAATTAATTCCTTTCCCACTAAATTACAAAATCAGGACAACGTTCTTGCAATTAGGTATATACATATTTCTAAAATATATTACTCCAATTTTATTTTTAATTGATAGATATATTTGCTGAAGTGTTCTTTTCGTCAATATATTTAAGTGCTCAGAGTGTTTGTGTTAAAAGGGTTTTTAACCTTATCATCCCATTTAACCAACATTTAATTGGTAAGGCAAAGGGAGATAAACTGCAGGCTCCTTTGTTCAAGGACTGTTTAGTGCTAATCTTCAATCAATTCTATATTTTATCATGAGTGTTAATCCAGGATTATCACCACTCATGGTATCCTACTCAAGACTTGAAGGAAGTGGCCATTAATCTTTCTCCAGCATAAATATCGATAAGTGATAGGAATATTAAAAAAAATAAAAAATAATGTCACTTATGAAACACTGATCAATATGACTCCAGTATAAATATCGATAATTGATAGGAATATTAAATTGAAACAGTATAATTATAATGTATATAAGATTATGTTTCTCAAGCATGGTAGAAAAAATAATGTCAATTATGAAACGCTGATCAATATGACTCTAGTATAAATATTGATAAGTGATAGGAATATTAAATTGAATCAGTATAATTATAATGTATATAAGATTATGTTTCTCAAGCATGGTAGAAAAAATAATGTCACTTATGAAACGCTGATCAATATGACTCCAGTATAAATATCGATAATTGATAGGAATATTAAATTGAAACAGTATAATTATAATGTATATAAGATTATGTTTCTCAAGCATGGTAGAAAAAATAATGTCACTTATGAAACGCTGATCAATATGACTCCAGTATAAATATCGATAATTGATAGGAATATTAAATTGAAACAGTATAATTATAATGCATATAAGATTATGTTTCTCAAGCATGGTAGAAAAAATAATGTCACTTATGAAACGCTGATCAATATGACTCTAGTATAAATATTGATAAGTGATAGGAATATTAAATTGAAACAGTATAATTATAATGTATATAAGATTATGTTTCTCAAGCATGGTAGAAAAAATAATGTCACTTATGAAACGCTGATCAATATGACTCTAGTATAAATATTGATAAGTGATAGGAATATTAAATTGAAACAGTACAATTATAATGTATATAAGATTATGTTTCTCAAGCATGGTAGAAAAAATAATGTCACTTATGAAACGCTGATCAATATGACTCCAGCATAAATATTGATAATTGATAGGAATATTAAATTGAAACAGTATAATTATAATGTATATAAGATTATGTTTCTCAAGCATGGTAGAAAAAATAATGTCACTTATAAAACTCTAAAATGACTATAGCATAAATATTGATAAGTGATAGGAATATTAAATTGAAACAGTATAAATCTAATGTTATTTAGTGTATTTAGTTTAATACATGCATATTCTACTACTAACAAAATTACAAAAACTAAAAATATATAAATCTAAATATTACACCTACTAGTATCATAAATTACACATTAGAATTACAAGCTCCGTTCCTTATTCTTTTTTCGATAAAATCATTTAAAAAAACAATCAACATTGCTCTGGGGAAGGGGGGGGGGGGGGGGGGGGGGGTTCAAATCAAATTGATACATTTTGTACATTTTTTAAAACTCAAACAAAAACATTCACAAAAATGTTACAATGTCGCAACAATTTTGAACATGATTGTAGTAACATACCTGAAAGCAGCCAATAAGGGAGCTCTAAACGACGAGCCATTGTATATGTACAGGTTATACCAAGTAGATGTCGACCAATACTGGTCAACACTTAACTGGATGGTAGAGTTGGGTCTGATAAAAACAACAGTGTAACAATTATTTTTTAGTCCTAACGCGTATCAATTAATAAAACATTAAGAAGTCAAGTGTGACCAAGTTTTGGTGGAAGGTAACACAGACAGACTTTTGCATAACCTTTTTCTTCCTAGTATTTACTGACCTCAATTTCAGAGAGTTTGGAATGCATGAATGACATCACAAAAATGGAGATAAAGACCTAGCTTGGACAAACAAACTGTTATTTAACTTGCAAAAGACTATTTTCAATGCCAATCGAAGCAAATCCTTGTTTAATCACATTGTTATTCTAATTTCAGAGGAAATGATAAGATCTGTTCATATATTGCTCAACACAGAAAAACTGAACACAATGTTTGTCCAAGTCTTGGAGCTATTGTTAGCATTTCTGCGCTGTGCTATTGATTTTAACATTTTTATGGGTAGAAACTCTGAGTAGTGAGTTGATCACTGATTTGCAATGGACAATGTAGTTTGTCCTGGAAATACAGTTGACTGACGTCCACCAAAACTCTAGCTTTTGTTGTGTTTGGAGGTCTAGTTGGTTGTGTGTGTCTGGGAGCCGCACTTACAGCAATTCTAACATTATAGTAATTAAAAAGTTGAAGTACAGTGTGAAAGTCCACTGGTTTGAATCTATCTGTCATTTAATTCAATCATGGTCGCATGCATTATATCTTTTTAGTCTCAAGTTATTGAACCAATCAGCATGCACTATGGTTTGATTAATTTCATAATTTCTCTATTTATTAATTTGTTTGTTTTATTAAAAAATTGCTAAATAGTTTTTTTTTCCATTTATTGATTTGTTCAATATCTTAATTATATGTAAAAGTTTTTTTTGTTCATTCATTTTTTCGTTCGTTCATTCATTCATTCATTTTTTTTCAATCATTAATTTTTTCATTCATTAATCTTTTCATTCATTCATTCATTTTTCCATTCATTCATTTTTCCATTCATTCATTTTTTCATTCATTCATTTTTTCATTCATTCATTTTTTCATTCATTCATTTTCTCATTCATTCATTTTTTCATTCATTCATTTTTTCATTCATTCAATTTTTCATTAATTCATTTTTTCATTCATTGTTTTACATTCCTTCATTCATTTCTTTAGAAATCTATTCACTATTTTGTTCACAGATATGTTAATTAACCCATTCATTCCTTTGCTAATTCATTCATGTAACTATACATCTTATCTTAAAACATTACTAATTCATTTTACTTAACAGCAAGAGATTTTGTCTTTCAAAGAAAATGCCCAGACTAACAAGTGTTTCTTTCAATAACACAAATGATCAAAACATGAGAACGAAAGTCAAATAAACCAGATGTTGTATTTATATTCCATAATTCATGTTATTATATCTTTTAGAATACTTACTGAGTTGCTTCTATAAGCCAGAGGCATTTTGATGAGTATCCATGTTTTCCGGGTACATCAGCAATAGTACCTTCTGAAGTAGTCAGCCTTGAGGAACAAAGATAAAAAAATAAATAAAATCACTTTTTTAATGTCTAAAATCTTCTAGCCAGAGAAAATAGACCTACGAATTAGGAAAACTCACACTCACTACCTCATTGTAATAATAGTAATTTTTATAAATCAATTAATTGTTTACATACATATTTGTATAGTAAAAAAAAAATAGCCTAATGTATGCTGACTGATTGATGAATACATATGAATTCAATAATTCAAAAATGTGATTAAGAACAGACAAAATAAAATTTATACTGAATGCAATTGGACCAAGAAAGACCCTAGCGCTGCTTGAAATAAAACCAACTTATTTTCTTAATTCTGATCAATGCAAATAAATACATGACATACTAAATATAAACATGAGTTGATGGATGGATGGATTATTGAATATATAAACAACATATGGATGGATGGATGAATTGAATGGATGAATGAATAATTGAATGAAAAAATGAAAGGATGGATGAATGAATGAATAATTGAATGGAAAAATTAATGAATGGATGGATGAATGAATGAATGGACAAATGAATGAATGAATGAATGAATGAAAAAATGAATGGATGGACAAATGAATGAATGAATGGATGAATAAATGGAAGAATGAATGAGTGATGGATGAATGAATTCATGAACAAACAAAGGAATGAATAAAAAAATAGAATATTTAGAGTTGATATAATCTTCCTTACATTATATATTCATTCACAGATAAAGTGGAGATACAGTTTTTACAGTCTAATACAGTTGTACATGCTAACCATTATTTTATGACCTGTTATCTAAACTGCTAAATTATTAATTGCATGTAAAACCTTATGAGGTATGAAACCACTTCAATACTTTAGATTAGAGTCATTTTAACCATTGTGAATAGGTCAAAATATAATATATACGTGAAAAAGGGGGTTACGCTGCCGTCAATCAAAATAATGTCAATTCTTTTGATATTTTAATTAAAAAATGTGTAATTACTATAAAAAGCATCGTAAGAAAACAAACAAATATGAAATATATCAAAGGTTATATTTTATAAAAACATTTTCATTGTATTAATTTTATAGATAAGTCAATAATAATAAAACTAAGTAGTAATTAAATTATCGCGAACAAAGGAGTTATTTTGGTTTAGAACTACTTAGTACAAATTACTGTTTACTGTTTTGAACTTGTTTTCTACTTGCTAGACTAGAATTAACCATTGCTTTAATGAGATCAAGATTCAAGATTAACCTTCACTTTTAAACTATTTATCAATCATGACGCTACTGTTAATGACTGCAATCAATTACAATGTATGTCTTTTTTTCGAGCTAGAAGATGGGAAAATCGTCTTATGACAGACAAGTCATCTGCTGTGTAGACAGAACACAACGTGAGATAAAAAACTTGTGTGATTTTGTTGAATTCACATTCATATAAATATGTTTTATGTTTATGGACAATTTGTCCATCAACACGATTTGTCCATCAACACGATTTGTCCATCAACATGATTTGTCCATCAACATGATTTGTCCATCAACACGATTTGTCCATCAACACGATTTGTCCACCAACACGATTTGTCCATCAACATGATTTGTCCATCAATACGATTTGTCCATCAACACGATTTGTCCATCAATACGATTTGTCCATCAATACGATTTGTCCACCAACACGATTTGTCCATCAACATGATTTGTCCATCATCTAGTGTGATAGGGGTTAATGTCATAACTGGTGTTAGTATAGGAAATTACACTGTTCGAATACCACGAGTGTGTAGCATGAAATACAAACAGTATTTTTCATTAATTTTTTCGAGAACTAAGATGGAATTTCCTATTAATAACACATCTATATAAAATGCGAGTCTCAGATGAAGAAAAAGGCAAAAAATAAACACAAACAAACCAAGTCGCAAAGAATGCCGGGAAGGACTCATGCAATTATTTATTTGCAGGGTATTAAGAAAATAATTCACAGTCAATCAACCAATCAGAAACAAGCATTTTATGTATATGTGGTATTACATTTGAAATTACATAGGTAGTTTGTGCAGGCCAACAAAATGTAGCATGCGCAAAGTAATTTCAAATGTACATGTAACACCTGTTGTGAAGAGAAACTCTGTTATAATGCCTGAAGATGGAAGCTTATGCCCGAAAACTTGAAAATAAATTCTATTACGTTGAAGAAACATCTAGTTTATGTAGTTATAGAAGGCTTTCAGACAATTTGTTAATCAAATGATTGAACTGCGACTAGCAAATTGTACATTTCAATTGAATTTTTCTTTTTTAAAACCAGTCAATCAATTTGAAGGCGGAGAGAAAAACAAATTAACTAATGATTTTACGAGTTAATGTGCAAGCTGTGCCTCCAAACTGACTGATGGATCAGAAAAACCCAAAATCAAGTTGAAATTTACAATTTTCATAATACAATGCTTTTATTTAATACAATGTAGTGACGATATTAAAGTCATTGAAATAATTAAGTGACCGCAACATTCAAATGCCAACATCTAAATGTAGCTAATGATTTCGATCAAAATAAATAAGTTTGTACCATTGAAATTTTGATTGACGGCAGTTAAAAACGCCTTTTTACACGTTGTTGTCTGCTCTAAGACATCTAAGTTCTCATGAAACGTGTCATAAAGACTCACTAAGACTCAATAAAAACATCAAAAAACATGCTTTTTTCACTACCACCATCATCATCACGCATCATCATCATATTATTTTACATTCATATCCTCTAACTGTGAAACAAGCAACCACAAAACACTACAATAATATTACGCTTCAATAACTGCACAGTAATTTAAAATACATATAATAATTTTGGAAACAATAATGTAATAATTATATTTTACTACTTTAATCTATGAACTTTTAAAGTATTAGTGCTCATCACTGTATAATCCTCTGTAACTTTAAACTGCTGAGAGCACCTATATTATCGTTAATGACAGTTTTAATTTGTATAAGCATGATTTCGACAGACGACAAACTACTTAATTATGCAGCCTTTTTGTATTGGGCTCTTTCATGTGTATATCTGACCCAAAATGACCCAAAAATGACGCCAAAATTATCAAAACAACTTGAAAATCAACGGAATTAGTTTGTAATTATTTGTGCTTATATGTATTGGTTTTTTTATTGGGAATTGCGTGAGTTTGACGTTGTGTGTTAACGTACAATAGCCATCAAATACTATTGCTATCAAAACAAAATACAAGGCTCCAGTTTGTCATCTAGTGACTCTAGTTTCTTTCAAATTCCATTGTTTAAATCGTAAACAATTCCTGCATTTTGAAAAAGAAGTAACACTGGAATGTTATCCTGATTTAATTCAAAGCTTAAAGCTCAAGCATTGAAAAGAATGGTTTAGTTCTGCCCCAAGTAGGTCATTTTGAAGTGAAAACATCTTTTGAATACACTCGCCTAGTTTCCTTTTGAAAATGATTTTTTAGTGCTATTTATAAGGCGACAAAACATTGTCAAATTGTATGGCATTACAATGAAGCATTTTAAGTACAAGGCACTCCTACCAAAAGCAAAAATATGCACATACTTTCGCGCTACATACATTTTATCACCTTGAAAATTTATTGTACCCAACCTCCCGCCATTAATCACAGAGGGTAGTGACTTTCGCGACTGTAATATTACAATCACATATAGAATTCTTTCGTAATATCCATTGTGTGATATACCAACCAGGTTAAAGGAGATATTATTCATGTTTAGAGTATGAAATAATGAAAAGAAAACCAACCTTTTGCGAGCAAATTGGCAGCGGTTGCCAAACCATCTTCCAGTGCAGACACAATCTCCCGTCACGGCATCAAACAAACCATTCACACAAGATAACTTCCTCTTGCTTTTAGCTTCTAGTACAAGTACAAGGTAGCATATAAGGAATGTAGTGAGAATAACCTTGATTAACCGAGCTCGAGAAACCACAAACATGGCGACATGTTTAGAGAAGAAACCCTTGCATTCTCCGAGTGAAATATACCCTCGCAATGACTCGCAGTCCCTCGGGATCGATTTCTAGCTAGCGGGACTTGCGCGAAGGAATGGGTACAAGTCAAGTTTATTTCCGCCTACCACGATATTATTTTTTTCAATTATTTCTTTCTTTCTTTCGTTCAATTTTGATTTATTTCAACTATGCATTTCAGCTTTTATCATTTAATTGTGATTTGGGCAGAAAGTTTGTTTATTTTTATCTATTAATATATTCATTCATCTATTCGTTCATCCATCCATCCATTTTTTCATCCAACCATCCATCCATTCATTAATATATTCATTCATCTATTCATCCATCCATCAATTTATTCATCCAACCATCCATTCATTCATTCATCTAACCTCGTTCCCAGGGCCCTCTCCCTTCGTTTATAGGTTATTTCTTGGCCCTTTATATTTAGGTCCCTATAAAGGAGGTTGTCATTCATCCATCCATCAATTTATTCATCCAGCCAGCCATCCATTCATATATTTATTTTTCCACTTATATTATCAATTCATCATTTTTATTCATTATCTGATTATTAGCTTGCATGTTGATCACCTTTTAATGTCCCAGACCCACAACTTATCCATAATTTGTCTAGAATGATACAGGAAGGTGCTATTTAATTGGCACTTATATAACATGGATTCAACTGATGGATATTAATTACACATTATATTAATGCCAAATAGTCAAAATGTGGGATCATTTCCTGTCATTATTGAATTTCAATCTTTTTTGCCCACGAGAAATACGTTATTATTTGAAAAACATAAAGGCTTTTCCATTGCTGGAGCTTTCCCTTCAATATGGCTACCATTTATTTTTTTAATAAGGACTCATTGCCGTCATATTATGTATTTTTTTTTCATTATTTTTTTTCTCATTCATTTGAACCATTTCATTCTTGACAAAAACTATATTTGTTTTAGAAATATAAAAGCTTTTCAATTGCTGAAGTACTTTTTTCCTTAACTTTTCTCATTCACTTTGCCATTGAACAATCTTTTTATTTGATAAACATTAAGGCTTTTCCAGGATGTTGAGGTTCTCCTATCACTTATGGCCATTGGTATATATATAAGGACTCATAGCAATAATTTCAAACACTTTCTTTTTAATTTTGTACACAAGCATGCGTCACATCCAGACTTTTTCTTGGTTAACTGAGAAAAATTCAGGATGTGATGCAGACTAGCTTACATAATTGATTTACCCTGCTAGAGAGATTTTCATATGAGCGTCAAAGAATTGGCAAACTAATAGTTGTTACTACACTCTGAATCTATTGTTTTCTTTTGTTCAGTTACCAACAAGTACAAACTAAATAATCGTTTTTCTTTCATGGTCACTCTAGCAGAGGAAGTTTGTCTGCCCTTCTGCAGGGTATCTACATTTCAACTCAAACCACCCACTAGGCCACCCACAGCCCCTCAAAAAGATGACAAAGACACAATTTTTATTTACAAATATGAAGTTTATTTTACAATTTTGTCAGGCACATCATTCATCTCCACTTAAGTCATAAATTCTTTCTTTCTTTTGTAAACGGCAAATAAGAAAATAGCTTTTGTACAAAAATGGTTTTTATTTATATATATTACTAAATCTTACTTTTATATCTACAAAAAACTGGAAAATTGTAATAAATACGAACCAATATTTAAACTACTTTTGTTAGTAGTGTTGAACTTTACAAAATGCTTTATACTCCCCCCAAAATGTTTAGTAAACCCAATTGTTTTATACAAAAGATGTTGTTGATTTTATTCAAAAACTTTTAAAAATCTTTTTTGCTGCAGTTCTCAATACATAATGTATTATTATAATGTCATGTGAAAATAATTACTTTTTTTGAAACATGGTTAATGGCAGCATAAACATTTCATTTAAAAAAATGAAACATAATCAACCAAGATATATAATAACTATACAATTTTGCTATATAGGTGGGCGTACAGTGGCGTATTTTGTTATGGTTCAATTTGCCAACCAACCATTGTTATTAGAACAAAGAAAATAATTAAACAATCCATTTTTTAAATGGTTGGCAAATTGGCATCACAATACCAACACTTGTAAACACTACGCTCACCTATAAATTATCTGATATCACATCAATCAAATAAAATAAACAAATGAAGTCATGACATTTTACTTTGTCAAGATAAAATCAATTTCAATTTTGAACAAAATTGATGCAATAAATTATATGTTTCAATGGTATTGAAAACTGCAGAAAAACTGATATCAATCCTGCCCAAAATACAGTATCCTTGCCTGCTAGAGGTTTGTTTATATTGAATTTTGAACCATTATATTTCACTCTATATAAAGATAAACAAACTGACAGGTCATCCTGCTTTCCATAATCACAACTGCAATATTACTTTATAATAATTCTCTCATTGAGATTATATGATATCAAATTAACTTTAAATGCTGGCACACATTTCTACATTAAATCACTATAATTTTAAACTATATTTTGAAAATCTTAATTAATAGACATCTCGGAAATTCGCTTCACGGATCATGAAACAGTAGACCTTTCCCGAATTCGCTTGGATCATCACAAGACAAAGGTTCCAAGCCAAAACTGAGCTTCATTCTTTTATTTATCAAGGCCAACCTTGACTTGAAATCATTGTTATGTAACCTTCCAATTGAATTTGGAAAAGATCTAAAGATTCAAGTCGCGTGGCTAGTCTAGATAAAATACATTGAATATCTAGATTCATCCACTCCATGCAGTCTCGACTGGAATCTCTGGTTTCGTGGTTAGTCATGCAAATTTGGGAAAGGTCAATTATAAACTAACGGTTTTCATTAGAAAAATAAACAGTAACAAAGCCATGTCTGCTACCATTTGTTTTTTCAATAAACAACTTTTGAAAATATTAATTTTTTATAATCATAACAAAGTTGTGGTTTAGCTCCTTGCTGGTAGAATCAACCTTTAAGGTTAGCCAAAAAACCTCAGACTAATAAATTAGTAATAATTCCACATATAAACACGTTTTTTATACACGTTACTTAATATACTTATTTCAAAAAAATCAGTTGATTGTCTGGCATCTGAATCTAAAATGTTTACTTTTGCACTTCGTAATTAAATACAAAAAAGCACATTTTCAACTCGAAACTCATACCCTATATTCTATACTACAAACTATATAATTAAGCTTTTGGTATATTAAAATGTGCTAGCTATGTACTTTGTATCAGATTCAAATGTTAGATATCAGCCTTTTTTTGTGACATCAAAAAGACACAAAGTATGGTGACCAATATGAATATTTAACTTTTTACCAAGAGTGAAGGGTGAATAAAACTGATATACTCTCTTTAACAGATAAGTGGATGACTTGATGCTACTTTTTTTAACCAATGGAATTAAGATATTTTTTCAAGTGCAGTTTATCCTCTGCATAAACAGTTCATGGTCTGACTAGCCTCACACACATGAGATACACGTACTATTTTGTTCTGCACAAATATGAGTTAGGTCAGCCTCACCTAGTTAGCAGGAACAACAGCCAGTAACATTGCCCGACTAGCCTCACATACATGTGAAAACCGTGTTTTGTTTCCACATGGAAATGAGGCTAGTCAGTGTGGAACATAATTCAAATTTGTCACCATATTTTGATGCAAAAAAAACATGCTACATGTATTATAACTTTGAAAGCTAATACTACCAACAATAACCACAACATACAATATTAATTTATGACGTTTACCTTTCATACTGATGTACCCGACATTGAAGTCTATAATCAACAATATAATAATAATAATAACTGTTAAATAAGCTGGAATCGTCAACATTTGAGTGAGATTGTCAATCACAAACAGGAGATAAAAAACTTGAACTTTAAGACAGCTGAAATGCTTTAGTTAATGGAACCATTGTTTTATCAGATAAAGAAGATGCTAAAATGATAAACACTGTCTAGCTTATTTTCACAAAGTAACATTGTCAAAAATTGCTAGGAATTGACCAAATCGGCTAACGCGTTGCTAATGCAAGTTTTCACCCAATTTAAAAACTCTGGAAATAAATAATTTTGTTCCAAACATTTTCCACGTGACATTGAAATACATAAGACAAAGGATCTTATTCCCAAAACATTTGAATTGGGTGGAAACATACATAGCAACATGTTAGCCATTTTTGTCAATTAATAATCACACAAGCAAAAACTGTCACTAATATCGTAAGCA
Organism: Metridium senile; assembly: GCA_949775045.1. Classification (NCBI taxonomy): domain Eukaryota; kingdom Metazoa; phylum Cnidaria; class Anthozoa; order Actiniaria; family Metridiidae; genus Metridium; species Metridium senile. Next base: position 16,101,516 of record OX459107.1, read on the forward strand.
ATTTAGTGATTAAATAGAAACAGACAAAATGTGACTTATAACATGATTATACCTTGTAAAGTGGAAAATTTTACTGCTCATAAAAACATTATTTGCGCAAGCTGGCAAACATATGCTTCAAGCTAAATACTCAACGCATTAAACTCAAGACAACAGCTGTAAAACACTCCTTTGTTGACTCAAAAATAATGTGACTTATGACATGATTATACCTTGTAAAGTATAAATGTTTACTGCTCATAAAAACATTGTTTGTGCAAGCTGGTCAACATTATGCTTCAAGCTAAAAACTCATCGCATTAAATTTAAGACAACTACAGCTTAAACACTCAACGCATTAAACTCAAGACAGCTACCTTAAAACGTTCCTTTGTTGACCAAATCAACCTATCCTCTGATATGGGATTTTAAACCACACTGACTCATATCATTCCAAGTATAAATAGTACAGCACACTATGCCGTCTTCTCCACTCTATTAACTTTCAAAGGCTCTGTTTTTCTCTCTTAATACAAGAAGCCTGGAGATTTGATTTGCTAAATATTCTGTATAAATAATATTATTATAAACCAACAATAAAATCAAGAAAAAAGTAATTTTAATGCTCATTTTTGCTACAATATTTTAGTCAATTGGAATGAAACTTTTAACTAAAGGTAATAAAATCGCCGTATTTTCATATTTTTGAACGCTTTGATTCTGAAAAATCCTTTTCTTTTATATTAATCAATAATGAAAACTGTTACAGTAATTCTAAATGTTTTGTGATCTCAGATTTTACAAAAACTTCTAGTTGTTCAATCAGATTTTCTCGGCTGTAGATCAACATGAAAATTTCAGTAATTAGTCAAAGTACATCCAGAAACAATGGTAACAAATTATAAATTGCTTCAACTTTAAGAAAAATATCTATAAGAAAATTTTAGTTTAGTTTATCACTCATTTATGCACTCATTCTTCCATTCATGTATTCACTCACTTTTCCACTCATTTATTCATTCACACCCATTCATTTTCTATATTATCGACACACAGTGCATTTTTGATAATACAAATACTTTGTCAATGTCTCACTCAACTTTACAAGTTTCTCACACTATAAAGATTTAAAATAGATATATAATATATATAACAAAATGTATTAAATGCAAATAGTCTCTAAATTGACTCTCAGACTGACAGAACATTTTGTTATAGCTAGTATAACATATCAAGTGGCCGTTCTTCGCATAACCCTCAAAAGTCTACCACAAAAAGATTTATAACAGCACAAGACAACCAAATTGTCAGTGTCAGTCTGTCACACAAAGTCTGCTTTTAAGGAGTAAGCAGTGTAAAACAATGGCTCAGAAATGATTCTTCTTTGGGCCAAATAGTAGATGACATAATATTTTATAAAATAGAGATAATTAGCCCTTTGAGTTTTAGTCTGATCTTAAGAGTGGACTCCACAAAGCACTGTAGGCCAAATCATGTAATGTGTCACTCTTAACATTACTTTGAATTCCAATCCATTGTGATTTGTCTGTCTGTTCGTCTGTCTGTCCGTCTGTCTGTCCGTCTGTCCATCTGTCCGTCCGTCCGTCCGTTATGTATCTCAATTTCACATGGAAATGTAGCAAAAACGTTTTACACTAAAAGGTTTTTGTCTTAAGACATTTTGAATCAAATCTTCTCTAGCCCACAATAATTTCTCTCTGAATTTTTTGAAAATTAGAATTGATTGGAAATGTGCATGGAACACTTTTTTTGATTTGACCTACGGCTAGCGAAAACCAAAACATTTGAAAGGAAATTATTCTATGTAACAAACATCACCCTTAAAAGAGCCCCTTGATATTACCAATGTTTCTGGAAAAGTCTTCATGGAAATAAGTTTCTTCCTTGCAATGTCTGGTGTAGATAGTACTACCATGGGATGATGTACTGGTATTTTTCATTACTTCCATTTAACCCAAGATGGCTTTAGATGTTAAGGTTGATATCTGAATCTTTAAAGCCTGGCGTTGTGTTTGCAGTAGCCTTCAGTACTGATTCAACAAAGGCTGTCGTATGACCAGCAACAATATGATTACCTGGAATAAACCAAACATGAATGTGTGAGTTATTCTATGTGGTAATATTCATTTATTGTTTGTAACATTATAAATTGTTATTTTGAAGAAATAGAAAACGAGGCAGTGTGCTCTATCGATTTAAAGAGCACTTGGGAATTTTAAGAAGACTTGAGAAGCGTTGAGAAGCACTCCGCTATGCGTCATGCTTCTCCTAGCGCTTCACACATGTCTTCTTAAAATTCCTGCGTGCTCTATAACTCGATAGAGCAAGCTGTCAAGTTTTCTATTTCTTCAATAGAACATGCAGGAATTTAAAGAAGATGAGAGAAGAGTTAGGACAAGCATTATGAGTAGCGGAATGCTTCTCAGCGCTTCTCAAGTCTTCTTAAGAATACCAAGTGTTCTTTAACTAGAGCACTGCTGCCAAGTTTTTTATCAAAATATTTTTGACTAAAAATATAATACAAGTATAAAATTATCATAATGCCATGTATAATACAAACACTAGTTTTAAACTCTATTGAAACATTTTGAAAAAAGGTCATGTCATTCTTACCCACTGAGTCCTGGATCAGTTTCTCGACTTTGTTGCTCAAATTTCCAGTAATTGTAAAGCCTTGTGTATCTCTTACAATCTCCTTCTTGACTTGATCTATCAGAGATATCAACCGCTCTGTGAAATACAAAATAGTTGTAATGAAAATGAAAATGGGAATAGCTGGATGAATAGACTGTGATGACGATGATGGTGGTGATGATAATGATCTGACATGTCTTCTAACCATCATACATCATTGTCATCATCATCATCACCATCAAAAGGCTATTACTACTACTATAATTCAAAAACTAAGATAATTACCACTATCGTCATTATAATTTGGTCATTATCATACATCATTGTCATCATCTTCATAATCATAATTATCATCATCATAATCGCCATCATTATTATTATCACCACAACAAGATTATTGTCATTATCATCATCAAAACCATAATTACATGTATCATCATTATAATCACCATCATTATTATCGCCACAACTAAAATCATTATCACGATCATCATCATTATCATAATTAAGTTCATCATCATTATACATAATTGCCATCATCATCATAATCACCACAACCCAGATTTTTGTCATTATCATCGTCATTATCATCATCATTATCTCCATCATTATTATCGCCACAACTAAGATCATAATCATGATTATCATCGCCATCATTATCACCACAACTAAGATCATCATCATCATCATCATCATCATTATCATCATAATAGCCATCATTATCATCATCATCATTATCATCATAATAGCCATCATTGTCATCATCATCATCATCATCATCATTATCATCATAATAGCCATCATTATCATCATCATCATTATCATCATCATTATCATCATAATAGCCATCATTATCATCATCATTATCATCATCATTATCATCATAATAGCCATCATTATCATCATCATTATCATCATTATCATCATAATAGCCATCATTATCATCATCATCATCATTATCATCATTATCATCATAATAGCCATCATTATCATCATCATTATCATCATCATCATTATCATCATCATCATCATCATCATCATCATCATAATAGCCATCATTATCATCATCATCATCATTACCATCATAATAGCCATCATTATCACCACAACTAAGATCATTATCATCATCATCATCGTCGTGATTAAGAACATCATCATCATCATTATACATCATTGTCATCATCATCACCACTATCACCACAACCATCATTAGTTTAAAATATCAAATAATAAGACATACTGTGTTCTAGCTCTAATCCATGCAGCTTCAGCTTGTTGGATTCATGCTGAGCCTTCTTCTTAAGTCTGCAAGCCCTGTTGGAAGTAACAATAACAGCAATGTTGAGAATGATAGTTTATCCTGGCTGTACAGACGTATCAGCAAACGAGACAATCAAAAAATAACAAAGCGCTTTTTATATTATCAATATCATAACTCATGCTGCTTCTGCCTTTTTTATTTTTTTGGTAGTTTTTTTAATTTTTTCATGTTCTTTGTTTTTGTTTTGTGTGTGTGTGTGCGTGTGTGTATTTCTTTGATGTTGTAATTGTTTAAGGACTGCACAAAAACTAAACACCTAATTGATTCAAAAAAAATATCTAAAAACATATCTAAACTCACTTAGAACAATAATAAACAACTTCATTATAATTAAAATAGCATTCACAAAAATTAGATACATATTATCGTTGCCCACTTGTTTTGATATTAATAACCATGCACAAGTGCTTGTCGACACGTTTGTAAAAAAAACAACAGATCTTTAAGCAAAACAAATTTGTAAACCACTTAGGGCTACTTTTAATCAACAGTGAGTTAAAAAGACTAGAGTGTTTAAGATTGTTTGTGTTAAGCATGCATGCTGGTATGTTACCAATCTGTTAACCACTAAACATGTTGACCAATCGTTAAAACACTTATCAGCTCTTAACAAGATAGGTTTCTAATGATGGTTAATAACATACACTTCAGTAGAATATCAAAACAATTTTAAGCAATCAAAGTTATGATTAAATTGCACTATTTCCATACTAGATAAGTAGAATAAAAATGGAATAATAGAGTATTTAAAAATTCATCTTTTAGATAAGCTTGAAGTTAAAAACATTCAAAAATTATGAGAAGAATTCAGAAATTTCTTAATATGAAAATGTTAGTAATTAGCAAATAAGAGAGAAAAAACGTTTCCTCATGAATTCCGCTGACATAACTTGAAGAGGAAGTTCAAAATTCTGAATTTTAAGTTTCCTTAGTATTAAAATTTTGAATGAGAATGCAAACGCAAAATTGTTGATCCAGTTGATTGTAATTTTAAGTTGAAAAACATTGAACATTTTCACAAAAATCAAAAATTTTAAAGCTGAAAATCTAAAATAGAAATTAGATTTTCAGCTTTAAATTTTTTTTATAGAGAATGCTGTTTTCAAATATTTAATAATTTGTTTTTAACATTTGGAGTTTTAATTCTTCTTTTTTTTATATATATATAGACTACATTTTAAGGATGAAATAATAATACAAAATTCATGTTTTTTATCTTAAAATGTCTGGCTGGCTTTACAACAGATTATTTTCAATAACATCAATAAAAAAAGTTTGAATATTAGAAAAAGCAAAATATTTAAAATCATTTAAAACAAAAATATATAAGTATTTGTTTTAAAATACATCAATAAAAAAAATATAACTTCCAGGTATTAAATTGTAAAAAGAATATCAAAAATTTCAACATTTTGGCTCCAAAATAATATCAAATATATAATTGATAGTAAACAAATTGGTTCGAGTGGTATTATTTGGGGAATATAATGGTTTAAAGTTATTCTATTTTTATTCTGGTCACGTGCTTTTGTTATTGTTTTAATCGTCTCCCGGGTTATAACTTCGCTTTGGTAGATTTTTTTTACTTTGTCTGCGTGAAGAAAAATAGCTAGAATATTCTAGAAAAACGTTTTGCTCTCTGCACAGGTGCCCCGAGTGCAGCCTTCAAAATAACTCGAAACTCAATGGCTCGCAGCAACGAACAAAGTTGCCAGCTATGCGAAAATTGAAACTTTGAAATCGAACCCATTTCAAATAAATAATAAAATTTACTCTAAATAAACAATAAAAATGACATATTTTCTTGTTTGAACACGTTAAGTAAATACAAAGCGGAGAGCAAACAACTTTGAAAGAAACATGTAGTTTTAAGAATATCTCGTGCCAGTGACCTTGGAAATGTCCTTGGAATAAATTAACCTAAAGGACTACATGCAATCGCATTCATAATCTCAAATTAGCGATATAACTAAACTGCAAAATATCAATAAATCGAGACGATCAATAAAAGCTTTATGTAAACAACATAATTCCCATGAGATTTAATTTTCTATTATGGCCGACACGAGTGCAGCTAAAGTTGCATAACAATAAGAAAAAAACTTGTACAATATCAAAAAAAAACTTAAAAACAAACCTGGATGCTAGCTTGTTCTTCTCTTTCTTGGATTTATTTCTTGCAGTTATTGGCAGAGAATGAATAGGCTTGAGATCTGTAATAATTTTTGTCAATCGGTTGAGCTCGCGACTGATTTCCAGCAACTTTCTAGGATTTGGGTTCATGTCTTCCAAATCCCCCCTTCTCCCCTTGCGCTGTTTTGCAGGGACTTCTAAACTATCCCTCGCATGACTATCATCATAATAGTCATCATCACTGTCAAGCTCTTCGTCCGCGGACTCTTCCCGAATAACAGCAAGATGGTCGTCCTCGATTGAGGAGCTCTCGCTTGAAGTTCTACGGTGGTTTGTTGGTACAGTCAAGTCGCTATATCCTGTCGAGTTGTTAGGAACAATATTGGGATTTTGGTTGTTCGACTTAGCTTCAAGATAAGCTATTTTTTTCATGAGATCCGAATGTTTTAGCTCGATAGTTTCGGTGGGTTCCTGTTTGATTTTCGGAGTAGACGAAACATTTGTTCCTGAAGAGACGATCGATTCTTGCTCGATGGCCCCGCATTTTTCACTGTTTAAACCCTTTTGAAAATTCTCTCCACCATGGTAGTTTCTATTACCAGTTCTTGTAGAAGAGAACGCTTTCTCCTTAATCAAATCCGTGTTTTCTGGTCCATTAATTCGTATCTTTATATCGCAAGACGAACTGGTTCCTGTAGAAGGTCGCTCGGAGTCAGATCGTGTAGCTATCCGATGCAAACGCTCCATTTCTGGGTTTATCAAAGGAGATGTTGATCTCTGATTGTTTAGTTCAGCAAGCGTAGGACCTTGTGTTTTACATCCAAAATCATTATTGTCTGATTTGAAGAACTCCTGTTCCATTTCCCAGTCCAAACCGAACGGGGACAGTGCCTGAAAGTCGTCCCAAGAATCTGAACATGGCTGATATTGCGACCCGTCTGACATTGGATCTTCATCGAAAGGACTTCCCTGACTGTTGAAATTTTCCAAATCCAACGATGGAAACATGTTAAAGGATTCCTGGGAGGTTGTCCCCACTTCCAGAGGAAGCTGAAAGAAAAAATATCCACCATGAGAACCTGGTGCACGAACAAGAACACACCATAACAAACAACCAAAATACACACTATAAACATTTTTTCTAACTTACTAGAGAGAATTCTAAGCCCTTATGCATAAAAGATTGTTTCTTTTCTTGTTCCCTTGATGTAATTTTTGTAAAATCCAGTTGAATTTGTAGCTTTAAAAGCAGAAACTGATCGGGAAAGCTATAGCTGTGTTTTGTTATTGTTTTAGCTGGGAGCCTAGAATCACGAGACTGCCGATGTCATTATATAGATTTTCAACCAATCACAGCGTTGTCCTTGGCCCCGTATACCACGCCCCCTTGGATTAAGCGGTGACCGTACAGCGGGATAAACATTCAAGCTATGTCGACACAATTTGCTCTCAAAAACGTCCAAAAACTTATACTTAAAACCAAAAAGTCAGACTAACCAATAGGAAAATATCCTCACCAATCTTCACCGTCGAAATAATTACAAATTTGCGCCAAAAAGACCAAATTTAAGACCATGGTTTATATAATTGGACACTCCGGTTTTTCACTTGACGTAGTGATCTATTTTTAACTCCCCCATATTAGGTAAACAATTGTTACACACCCCCACAGTTGACCAATCAGAGTAAAAAGGAAAAGGCTATGACGTCAATGAATACGATATCAGAACGGAGGTGTTCACACAGTCACGTACTTGTGAATACAGGCTTTAGGACCTGTAAATCTGGTTTTTATCAACCAAACTATATATTACAGTTTCCCAGTAAAAAGTTGAATAAAAAAGAAATAATCAGCTAATTTTTAAAGTAAAATATAATAAAATAAATATTGAATATTTTGAAAATTATGAATCCAAATATTATGAGTCAGCAAATTTATGCAGGAAAATATTTCAAATATACATTAATTTAAATTAATTTTCCCACTCAATTTTTGATAACTTAACATCAAAATAGAATATGTTATGACAATAATAGCTATATCTATTAAAGCACTATTATTTACGACACAAAAAAATTTTCATATTAATATTTATTATTTTTGATACAAGTAATTATATCACACAGTCCAAAGTTCATTTTCTCCTGAATTTTATAAAATTCCTCTGTCGAAAAATGCTGAATCATGCATCAATCACATGTATTTATTTAAAATCAGCTCCAATTTTTAAAACCTTTTCTAAAAATATGTTTAATGCGAAAGCATATAAACAAACTAATGTTGTTGGTCAAATAGCCATCTTTATATTTTCCTTTTCATTTGAAATCAGCTTTGTAAACACTAATAACTAAAAATAAATAATATTTATTTCCAAAATTATCTATAAAATATTAAAATAGGATAGATATCCTACGGTTTGTTTACAGTTACACCAGAAAATTTTCAGGTTTCCTTAGTAGGCAGAATGATATCCTGGTCAAATGTTGAACAAATTCATCACTAAAATATTAACATTTCAATAATATTAATAATAATGTTAGAATACAATTAAAAATAAATGTTTAATTTTGTTGGTAAGAAAAGTTGTGATAAGAAAATAACGAGAAACCAATACTTGTTCTAAGTACACAATAAATGATAATTGTAAAGTGAAGTAACAATTCAGAAATGCAGGAACTCTTACAAGAATGTTTAAATATTGAGTTCAAAAAATATAAAATTCACATCATTATCAACTACAAAAAATAAAAAACATCTAGAATTTGAACACATGAAGATAAATTCCAATCTCCAAGTGATCATGTATTATTGTATTTTATATAAACCAAAAAACTTTTTATGTAAAATTGAATAAATGATATTTTAACTTGTAAAATTATCGTACGTTTTACGTGTGTTAAAATACAACATTTCTCAGCAGCGGAATTCCTTGAGTAACACTGTTACTTATCTAATCAAATCAATTATTAAAAAAATACTATCTATATTTGTCTTGCAAGCTCATAAATTAATTATAATACCTAGAATCAAAAATAGTTTTACAAAAATCTTCTAACAAAACAATATATCCTATAATAATGAGAGTCAGCGAGAGCATACATGTATACAATCTTTAAGAATTTGTAGGATTTATAGGCGTCCACAACAATTTACAGATAGTGTTGGAATGAGGAAGTTAAAACATAAAGCACATATTTAATTACTTCCTGAAACGATAAGCCAAGCATAATACTGAACTTCTGCGTCAAGTATCCGGGTAATATATTATCTTAACTGATAAAATTCCAACCATAAGGTAATAGAACGAAATTTGTAAAAAATGTTAACTCAATTTTACTGACATTTGAGCTTTAGCTGTTTGTCGGAGTGTAACAAATTCGATTCTATTACCCTATCGTTTATATCAAACACCGACGCAGCCTATACTAGTTTACTCACTAGTTTCTATTTCTATTTTTTACGGTGTTACAAATTTCATTCTATTACCTATCGTTTATATCAAACACCGACGCAGCCTATACTAGTTTACTCGCTAGTTTCTATTTCTATTTTTTACGGTGTTACAAATTTCATTCTATTACCTATCGTTTATATCAAACACCGACGCAGCCTATACTAGTTTACTCGCTAGTTTCTATTTCTATTTTTTACGGTGTTACAAATTTCATTCTATTACCTATCGTTTATATCAAACACCGACGCAGCCTATACTAGTTTACTTGCTAGTTTCTATTTTTTACGGTGTTATAAATTTCACTCTATTATCAATCGTTTATATCAAACACCGACGCAGCCTATACTAGTTTACTTGCTAGTTTCTATTTTTTACGTTGTTATAAATTTCACTCAATTATCAATCCTTTATATCAAACACCGACGCAGCCTATACTAGTTTACTCATTAGTTTCCATTGATTAAATTTCAGCTCCGTAGCAAAAACCAAAACACATTAAAACACTCTTGTTTTTTCTACAAGACCAACACTTGTAGGTTGATCAAACCAGCACGATAGTTAGTAACTTTGTTTTTAATTCAGTCAATAATTTTCAGTCATAACAATCAATAATATCTACAGATTTCATTCAATATTGATATAAAGGAGATATCAATACAGCTACTTGACAAATTTACTCTTCATTGTAGCATGTCTCTTCTACATTAATATGAATCAACATAAGAGTTATGTGTACAGAATAATGATTAGTTGTGGTACGTGTGAGTGGAGAACTTGACTGGTCACTGATAATAATGGAAACTCGCGAGTAAACTAGTATAGGCTGTGTTGGTGTTTGATACAAACGATAGGCAATATAGTGGCATTTGTAACTCCTTAAAAAAATGTTAACTTTACTGACGTTTTGAGCTTTAGCCCTCAGACGAAGAGCCAAAGCTAGAAACGTCAGTAAAGTTAAGTCAATATTTTTTTACGGTGTTAAACATTTCATTATATTACCTATGGTCACTGATTGATACCAGTCAATCTATTGATTGACCGACCAGTCTTCTACCAGTATAAATAAGATATATAATATATATATAAAATATATAAAAAAGCTGAGCTTTTAAACTACTAGCCCATCACAAGGGCGCGAATTACAATATTCATTTGTCATTGTAATTTATAAATGTGGTGGTTGTCAACTGTACTACTTTGGTCACCACACGTGCATATTGGTATCATTTGTCTTGTAACTTTGATAGTTTGTAAATTATTTCATACTGTCTAGGTTTCTCTATTTCAAATTTTATTATGTACTGTAAATAATTATTTTCATGTGAATAATAATAATAATAATAATTTAATTATTAGCACACTAAATAATCTAAGTACTTTTACAATTAATATGGAAAAAAAATTACGAATAGGAAATATATATGATTATAATAACAATATGGAAAATAATGATGATGAGAATAGTATTCAAAAAACCCTAGCAATTAAAAAGTAAAGTCTTAAGAGGCTGTCGGCCTAAGAGCGGATAAGGCAAAAATTGGACCATCGCCGATTTCCATGATTTTTTCAGTGAACAACAACTATCATATGCCATGAACAAATATCACTTTGATTTGGATGAATTCAATTTTTTTTGTACTTAAGACGGTTTTCGGCGACCCCTTGAAACTCGCTAATTGAGCGTTATTAACACGGCAATAAAGCAGTATGTATAGGTGTTCACTGAAATTTTATTATTTAATGAAATATACTGAAATTTGTACACATGCAAATATCATCCTTTTGCTGTATTCTAAACGTTCAATGGCTGAGTTGTGATAGATTTCGACTGAGATTTAAAATGTATACCTAATTGTCAAAATATGCTTAGCGGTAAAATGCCTTCAGGAAAAAGCGATTTTCTCTAAAGTGGGACCTTACTTTAAGATAAGTCTGTTATATTTCAAAAGTACTGGGGCCAGTCTACAAACTTATAAAAGAAAATTTGTGGGCACTCTTAATAAACTAGCCGAACGATGACTTCAAAGTTCACTCAATTTTGCTAAATTCAGGAAAATTCATAATAAATCTTATTTGTCGGTGTAATGGTTTAAGGCCAAATTTTGAGCCACATATCTTTGAATGAGTATAAACAGTCCTTCAAAAGTAATTTTGATAGTAAGTAAGCATTTAGAACATTTTTAGGTTTTTAGAATGATTTTAGAGGCCGTAATCTACTGATCATTTTAATGTCTGCAATATGCAAATTAGATACAAATGTTTACATCAAAGATCACGGGATCTTGACATTAAAACTTATTTTTATTCAAATCATTAAATTATTAAAATATAAGAATATGGTATGTTATATCAAAAGACATTAGTTACTAACAAAGAATGATTTTCCTATAAGATAAATTGCAAATAAAATGTACATCCTATCAAGTTTTTCCAGCTGTTTAGTATTTTTTAGGTTTTGTAAAGGAGTTGAACAGTCGTACGTGTCTTTGGTCTTGCATACTTGAATGAGCTACTAAGCACATGACTGATTGCTTGACCTTTTGTATCAGATACGTGAATCGAAAATAATATGATAAAAAAAACCTTGGCTGTCTATTGTAATTGATATATACTAGGAGCAGCCATTCTGTTTGACAATTTACCATTTTAATTTGGGATAAAAAACATTGAAAATCTCATATGGAATGAGAACGAATGTGTTACCGCATATATCTTATAAAATGTCTCAGTAACTTCTAGTCTTTTCCTAATATTTTCAAGATAAAAGTAAATCTGGCTGAGAAAATTCAATCTGGCTTAGAAAATTCAAGTTAAAAGTTATGCAAATTCTGTAAAAAAAAATATACACCCTTTTTATAGCTATGAATTTGCATTGTTTTTGTTTTTGCTTATGAAATATTAATTAAAATACTAAAAAACATTATAAATTGTTGTCAGTTTTTACAATCTTATTTGGCACAACTTTGATTAATCAGTATAGCATAATACCTTGCAAGAGGTTGGCAGATTTTGACCAGGACAGCAATATCACTTGAACAAGACAAAAATATACCGTAGACATTGAGAAAGTCAACGCTCGAAGCAGCCTGAATTGGACACAAAATAATATCAAATTGCTTTTTAAAAGCTGTGTTTTAAATTAAAAAAATTATCACTAGACAAAAGGTTAAAACGGCATGGACAATAGCAAAAAGATGGACAATTCCCCTGAATGGACAAATTGTCTCTGCACAAGTTGTCTGGTGTAAAAGAGACAAATATAATACTTAGAAGTATAGTTTAATACGTGATAAGGTAAGTAAAATGTTTGGTTTTCTAGACAACTACCAATATAAATTGATATTGAAATCACATTTAAAAAAATTTAATTATTAGTTCAAAATATACCTATGTAAAAACAGCAAATAAACGAAATACAAAAAAATACAATATGAAGTTTATGCCAGAAACTGTTCAGAATATACTTTTCTAACTTACAGAATATTCAAAAATAACACAACCGAACGAACACTGATCTAATATCAAACTCTCTCTATATAAATAATTTACGCTACTAGCTCTTCCCTAGAAAGTCATATTTGTCATACCCACCCCCTCTCCCAGGGGATGGTTTTTGCTCCATTCAATTTCATGGCGTCATTCCCAAATGTGATAATTTACAGGCTCTCAAAAATTCAAACCAATAAAAATATTTCTACTTACTCGTATAACATAAATCCCTATGTCATAGCTTGGTAATGCTGGTTGGTTAGAACCATGGCTTCGTGCTGGTTTTACGATGATTTCTCTGCGGCCATTAGCCGAAGTCGTTGTGACAGTCTTGAAAGCGCCGTCGAAAATTCATCAAATTTCCACCAAAATTGCACCCAAAAATATCTCTATAAACACAATCCCTTGATAACATTGTAGGCTTCATGCTCCAGGCAGTAAATTATTAATTCAGGCCCTATATTAGTTAAATTTGTGGCTCAAAAAACTAACAACTAATTCTCAACTTCACACTGACGCAGTGGTCGTCTTTGCCTACACCCTGAATGAGCCTGCATTGATACCTTCTCAGCGGTTGCTGGTCACGCTATTTATTTTGTTAAGGTGGCTGTTGGGTTTCGAATCTCCCGTAGCAACATGAAATGACTTCAAAATGAATTGAAAAACGGATATCTGAAAAGTGGAAAGATCTTAGAACGTATGAGCATGGATAATAAAAACGTTTTTATTATCCATGGTATGAGGAATGGGGGCTAACAAAGTAAAGAAGGAAATACAAGCTATATTATTATTATTTATTAAAATTAGAAGACAAGATTGGCAATGATTATTTTGTTAGGTGGCCATTGGTTTTCGGATCTCTTTAGCAACACAAAATATCTACTTAGAAAACTATCCGAAAAGTGAAAATATCAATAATGGTTGAGAAGATGGGGCCTAATAAACCAAACAAGGGAAGAAATTAAAGTGATAAGACACATTGATGAGAATTATTTTATTAAGGTGGCTGTTGTGCCTCGGATCTCCTTAGCAACGCGAAATGTCTATTGAGAAGAATATTCGAAACGTAAAAATATCATTTATGGTTGGGAAGATGGGGCCTAATAAACCAAACAAGGGAAGAAGATAGATTAACGATTAACTATGTTTTTAAGGTGGCTGTTGTGCCTCGGATCTCCTTAGCAACGCGAATCATCTACCGAAAAGAATACCCCAAAAACGGCACCGATAGCAACTGCAGCAACGTCTCGAAAAAACAGTCGGATAATCAAGTACAAAAAATATTGTATAATACCACATGTACATAAAATGCTCGTTTCCGATTGGTTGATCGACTGTGAATTTTCTCTTGATCCGTGCTTTGTGGCTTGTGTGTGTTAGTGTTTATTTTTTGCCTTCTTTTTTTTTCTTCATCCGATACTCGCATTTTATGTAGATGTGTTTGTTCTTAATAGGAAATTCCACCTTGGTTCAAGATCGAAGAATTAATGAAAAATACCGCTTGTATTTCGTGCTACGCACTCGTGGTTTTAAGCCACTTTCATCAAATTAATACTCGCGGTATTTTTCATTAATTCTTCTAAAACTCATGAATAATTAATGAAGAGAAAACAAAGACAAAATCACTAGCGTGAAGGAGTTTGAAATTTGATGAAACACTTGCATAAAATTAGCCAACTTCGCTTTGAATTTCTCCAATAATTATCCAATAATTTGAGAAGTAATATCCAACACTCGAAAGAGTGATTCATCAGGTTTTCAAACACCTCAAAATGGGCCCAAAAAAACTCGGCTGCGCCTCGTTTTTTCAACCCATTTTTCGGTGTTTGAAAACCTGATGAAACACTCTTTCTCGTGTTTGATATATTACTTCTCGAACGGTGGAATTTCCTATACTAATTACATAAACCACTACTGCCCCTCTTTAATTGTTGTATAGTTAATTTTTTCGTTCTTTCTTTCTTTGTTCATTTCCAGCCACTCCCAAAGCAAACGAAAGACAAATTTTCATTTCAAAATCAGTTCCACATTTATTACTGAAATCCCATATATTGCAGTTTACAATAAATAGACAAGGCTTGCCGATCTGAATCATAATATCTATTTTATTCACTCTAACAGAAGTTATATAACGACCGTTACATTCATTGGATGTGCAATACTTTGAGCTGTGATTTGTTCTTATATCGTACTATTTATGACACGTATTTGCGTAAAATGTAAGAATAAACTATTGTTGTACATTCAATATATGTTAAAAATTGTAAAAGACAAAAGTAGTATAGTGTTCAATTCTATTAAATTAATTTTACTACAAGACAATCACTAGATTTACCGGAAAACTCTAACAAACCGATTTGAAGATTAAACAAGAGGCTGTTTGTTTGCTTGCTTATTTGTTTGTTTGTGTGCTTGCATGCTGGTTTGTTTGTTTGTTGTTTGTTTGTTTGCTTGTCTGCTTGCTTGCTTGCATGCTGGTTTGTTTGTTTGTTGTTTGTTTGTTTGCTTGTCTGCTTGCTTGCTTGCATGTTGGTTTGTTTGTTTGTTTATTTGTTTATGTGCTTGCATGCTGGCTTGTTTATTTATTTGTTTGTTGTTTGTGTGTTGTTTGTGTGTTTGTTTGGTTGGTTGTTGGTTGGTTGGTTGTTTGTTTGTCTGCTTGCCTGTTAGTTTTATTGTTTGTTTGCTTGTCTGCTTGCTCGTTGCATGCTGGTTTTTTTTTTGTTTATTTGATTGTCGACAGTTAACTTGACCGAACTATAACTCGTGTTATCAAAGTTTTCACGTAAAAGTATGCACTGTTTGAAGTGATCAATTTTCCAAAGTCGAAAATTGACAGAGTTTTCACGTCAGCGCCACCTTGGACTCTACGTATTCCATGGCTTTCGTCTTCACTTTTTCTACGCTCATCTCATCTCCATGTTCACGCTCGAAGACCAAGTAGCGCTTGAACAAGAACTTCATCTTCTTGGACGACAAATTAAGATGAATTACACGTTCAAAGATGTTTCTGCAGGAGAAAATGGTCGACAAATATTTGTATCGTCACTAATTCTGCCATCACCATAATCATCACAATCATATAGTCAACAGCCTCACTATCACTATCTCTATCACTACTACCACCTTAATTTTTATCATCATAATCATCATCACCACCATCATCAGCAGCATTATCTTCGTCATTATCAGCATCATTGCCGTATCCAAATCTATTTTGGTACGAGAAGGGGTAGCTAATATCGTTAGCCGAACCACGTTTTTGAAATAATCGGCAGTAATAATTACCTGACAACTTCAGCGTCTCCCAGCTTTATCATCATGTCAATGTAGACTGACCAGAGGTCTGATCGTTTAGGATAGTTACTGAGAACTTCTTCCATGACTGTCTGTCCTCGCTGTGGATCTCCAAGCTTGAACTCCATGATAGCAAACTGAACAATCGTGTCTACATCTGAAAACAAATAGATGAGCGTAGTGTTTAAAAGTGTTGGTATTGTGATGCAATTTTTTTGTTTTTTGTTCTAATAACAATGGTTGGATGGCAAAACCATAAAAAATACGTCACTGTATTATAAGAAGACTAGATATTATTATTATTATTGTTGTTGTTATTATTCATTCAAAATAACTTGATTAGAGTATTGTTATCACGGTAACTGAAATGCCAAAAGGCACTTACGTTTTCTTGCTAGAAGACTCTTCAAAGCACGTTGTAGTATCTTTCTCGCTGATTCAAGTTTGCCACACTTCATGTAATACCTTCCGAACTCGATCCACACTTTCTTGCTTTGACTAAAGCGTTTTGTCATGGTATGCAATAGCTGCTCTGCCAACTGGAAACAAATAACTATGGTTAGAATAGACTTTATCAGATATTTCTAATGGTGACATTGGTAGCCAAGTGCATGGTTTACCGCGCGCCTCTCACCGCTGTGATCCAGGTTCCAGTCCCGGCTCAGGCGTTAGCGTGAATTATATGTGAGTTGAGTTTGGTCAGTGTATTGTTCTCTCCTATTCCATAAGGGTTTTCTCCGGGTTATCCATTTTTTCTCCCTCCGCAAAAATCCACATATGAGCAGAGTTGTGTGCTAAAATATTGATGTAGAGGTAGTGAGTCTGATTCTCCCCAATTAGTAGGGCACTTGTGTCTGTCTTGAAGATTTGATACCTTTAAAGGGTGTTCTGATATCACAATTCTGATTGGTTGAGGCGCGTGCTTTATGAGAGCACACAGCACGCGCGTTTGCATGTTGATCAATTTGTATTTTATAAAAGAAATAGAAAACTTGCTTTCTGTGTTGTATGTAGTTATAAAGCACTTGAGGATTGTCAGAACACTCGAGAAGTGTTGAGAAGCACTCTGCTTCGCTGCGTGCTTCTCTTAACACTTCTCTCGTGTTCTGACAATCCCCGCGTGCTTTATAACTGCACACAGCACGCGCGCGCGTTTTCTATTTCTTGAATATATTTTAAAATCTATATATCAACAGTATAACGTTACCTCGTTCTTATCCGACTTTACATAGATGGTTATCAAGTGGAAAAAGACTTTCTTTGGGTCATTGTGCTGTAGGGCTCTCTCAAACACCTTGACAAGGGAATCTTGGGTACCGTAAATGTTCTCTAAGTTCATCAAAGCAACCCAGATATTAAGCTTCTCTCGCTCTTCCCTGAAATATCAGTAAATAGGTAAATAGATGGATAGATTGGTTGATGGAAAAGGAGGTAAATATGCATAGAGTAAACGACCGAAATAAAAATAGACAAATAAAATATAATAGACAAATACAGATAGACAGACAGACAGGTAGGCCAAGGGACAGATAGATCGACAGACAGACTGACAGACAGACAGACAGATGGACAGATGGACAGACGGACAGACGGACAGACGGACAGACGTGCAGACAGACAGGTAGACGGACAGATAGATAGAGAGACGAACGGACGGACGGACGGACAGACGGACAGACAGACAGACAGACAGACAGACAAATGGACGGACGAGTTCACAAGGAAGGAAGGGTTGAAGAAGGAGTGATACAGAATGGCCAACACAGCTATCCAAAAACTGCATTTTTTCGCCTAAAAAAAGGAAATCATTTCAAACCTGAATGAAATAGTTTTGACTGCTCGTTCGGCCACAGCTCTAGCTTTGTCAATCTCTGTTATGTGTAGATGGAAGGCCATGTATTGCAGCCATAGTACAGAGTTATTAGGAGAAGTCAGCACTAAGCGATCAAAGTCATCGGTAGACTCAGGTGCACGGTCTTGGTCTAGAAGGGCTTGCTCAGTCTGTAAAGGAGATGGATGGTAAGTACACAGGATGCATTGCAAAGGCGAGGAAATTCAACAAAGTTGGTTGGAGAAATGATGATTAGTTCAGTAGAGGTATACGTAAAGACTTTTTTAAACGCTGCATATAATAAATGATAGCGGTAATGACGACGGCAAGGATGAAGATAATAATGGTGATGATATGATGATGAAGATAATGTTGATCATATGATGAAGATAATTGTGAAGACATGATGATATCATGATGATGGTGATGATAATGATGATGATAGTGAAGAAGATGACAATGATGATGATGATATGATGATGAAGATAGTGTTGATCATAGGATGATGTTAATGGTGATGATCATGACAATGATGATGGTGATGGTGATGGTGATGATGCTTATGATAATAAGGATGATAATGAAGTATAATGGGTTTTAATGAAATATAAGTTATAAAGATAAGTTAGGGTTAAGATAAGTTATAAAGCCGTGAATTACTTTGTAGAGAAATTCTTCTTCAGCCTTCTTTTCTGCTCTCTTCTGTCGTTTGGTCTTCTTGCGTGAAGCCTAGAAAGAAAAACAGTTATCAATAAAAAACAAAACCGGCCAAAAATTAGACAAACAAAATCGTATAAATACTAAAAAAAATAGACAAAAGTGCAAACAAACAACATAAACAAACAACACAAACAAACATACAAACATATAAACAAACAACACAAACAAACAAACAAACAAACAAACAAACAAACAAACATACAAACAAACATATAAACAAACAACACAAACAAACAACACAAACAAACAACACAAACAAACAAACAAACATACAAACAAACATATAAACAAACATATAAACAAACAACACAAACAAACAAACAAACAACACAAACATACAAACAAACAACACAAACATAAACAAACAACACAAACAAACATACAAACAAACATATAAACAAACAACACAAACAAACAACACAAACAAACAACACAAACAAACAAACAAACAACACAAACATACAAACAAACAACACAAACATAAACAAACAACACAAACAAACAACACAAACAAACAACACAAACATACAAACAAACAACACAAACATATAAACAAACAACACAAACATATAAACAAACAACAAACATACAAACAAACAACACAAACATATAAACAAACAACACAAACATACAAACAAACAACACAAACATAAACAAACAACAAACATACAAACAAACAACACAAACATATAAACAAACAACACAAACATACAAACAAACAACACAAACATATAAACAAACAACAAACAAACAACACAAACATATAAACAAACAACACAAACATATAAACAAACAACACAAACATATAAACAAACAACACAAACATATAAACAAACAACAAACATACAAACAAACAACACAAACATATAAACAAACAACACAAACATATAAACAAACAACACAAACATATAAACAAACACAAACATATAAACAAACAAACATACAAACAAACAACAAACATACAAACAAACAACACAAACATACAAACAACACAAACAAACAAACAACACAAACATACAAACATACAAACAAGCAACACAAACATACAAACAAACAAACAACACAAACATATAAACAAACAACAAACATACAAACAAACAACACAAACATATAAAGAAACAACACAAACAAAATCGTACAAATCCTAAAAAAAAAGAAAAAAATGAAAACAAACATATTAACAAACAACATACAAACAAAAACGATATACAAACAAACAAATCCAAGAAAAAAACTGACCAAATAAATAAAAACAAGCAAACAAACAAACAAACAAAAACATAAAAAGCATGTGTACCTGATCATTCCCCTCTGTTTCGCTATCACTACTTTCATCGTCACTGCCTTCCATGTCGCCACTTTCTTGTGCAGTAGCATTCCAGTCAAAACCAGACGACATCTTGAAGAAATAAAATAAAGTTACGCGGCCATTTTAACCCATTTTGAGCGAGTAAAGATATAATGATTATGGTTATGATAGTGACCACGAAAATGATCGGAGTAATGATGACGATAATAATGATGATGATGATGATGAGAATAATGACTACAATGAGAATGAGATTGATTACTAAAATAATGATGACAATAATAATGATGATGATGACGGTAATGCGACGATGGTGGTGATAAGTATAATGAGAATGATGATGATTAAAATAATAATGATGATAATGATGATGAAGGTAATGTGACGATAGTGGTGATAAGTATGAGAATGATGATGATTAAAATAATGATGATGCTAATAATGATGATGATGACGGTAATGCGACGATGGTGGTGATAAGCATAATGAGAATAATGATGATTAAAATAATAATGATGCTAATAATGATGATGATAATGATGACGACGGTAATGTGATGATGGTGGTGATGAGTATAATAACTATAATGATGATGATGATTAAAATATTGATGATGGCAATGCGACGATGGTGGTGATGATAAAAGTGATGAGTATGATAAATATAATGAGAAAGATGATGATGATGAAAATAACGATGGCACCAATGATAATAAATGATGATTCTACATACCTGCAATCTTGGAAGAGACTTCGAGGGAACATCAGCGTTCTGTAAAAACAATAAAAGCCAAACTGATTTAAAGCCACTTATTATTTATATACAGTGGAACCCCGTTAATCCGGCCACCTAAGGGACAGCCCAAGGTGGCCGTATTAACGGGGTGGCCGTAATAAGCGCGTAAATTTTATAGAAAATGTATGGGCTTGTATTTCGTCGGGACCTAAAAAATCGGCCGCAATAACGGGGTGGCCGTAAGGCGGGGTTCCACTGTATAAATTATTGATTAATGAATTCGTCTAACTTTTTGACTTGACATTAACCCCAACAACGCAACGCTCATCAAGGGGTCTGTCCTGTATTACCTCTTCGTCGGACGACTGTTCTTCTTCATCTGATTCCTCACTATCCGTGTCGCTTTGATCTTCATCTTCGCTGTCTGAATCTCCTGTAAATCAAAGTACAATAGTACTTACAGTCGTACTTACAGTAGTACTTAGTGTAAATTATCGAAGAGTCTCTGATAAACATTTCACGATTCTCGTCGATCAACCTCAGCCTCGATAGCGTGTAATATATTCTTTACAATTTGACTACAGCTCGCGGTAATTTAAGGAAGGTATACATTATCCACGGGATGCAGACAAATTGTTAAGAATATACACCTAATTCAATAATCGTTGTCGTAATCAAAACTACAGTCCACACTCGGAAGCCTGCAAAGGATGTCGGTAATATCAACATAATTTGAGATTTATTAGACGTATTTTAAAGAAATATTTATATTTATATCTACCACAACAACAACAACTTGTTATGTTCATATAACACAAACACGTACAACCAAAATATGCTATGAATAAATCGATAACAAGAGAAGAAATACCGACATCCTTTGCAGCTTTAGAGTGTGGATTGTAACTTTGATTGCGACAACGATTATTGAAATAGGTGTACACACTATCGAGGTTGTTCGATAAGAACCGTGAAAAGGTCTGTTTTCAGATTTCTAAATATTGGAAATGTATTTCGTTTGTTTTGCAGTCGAGTTACAAGATGATTCACAAACCTTTCAATTTCTTCATCATGGCTTCTTCATCACTATCGTCCTCCTCCTCGTCCTCCTTCTCATCATCGTCATCATCATCATCTTTATCAGCATCCACAGTTTTCAGTTCTTTGGAACCAGTTTCTCGCTTTCTTTTCTTGGATTTTTCCTTCTCAGCTTTTTTAGGATTTGGTGCTGGATCGTCTAGCCCTGTGTCGTTGCCTTTTAATGTCAGCTCTATGCGGCCATTGGAAGGATTGATGCTGTTGGAAGAATGAAAAACAGAAATACATGACTGAATGAATGAATGAATAATAAACTGAACGAACGAAAGAATGAACGAACGAATAAACAAACGAATGAATGAACGAACCAACGAACAAATGAATGAACGAACGAAAGAATGAACGAACTGTCAAACGAACGAACGAACAAACGAACGAACGAACAAACGAAAGAACGAACGTACGAATGAACGAACAAATGAACGAACAAATGAATGAATGAATGAATGAACGAACGAACAAATGAATGAATGAATGAACAAACGAACAAATGACCAAGCGATTGAACAAATGAATGAACGAATGAATGAACGAATGAATGAACGAATGAACATACGAATGGATTTATGAATGAACGAACAATCGAACTATTACATTAACATCATCATCATAATGACCATCACCACAAGCAAAAATATCTCCATTTTTCCACTCCAAGAGTGTTTCAAATAACATCAAATTGCTAAATACTAACCTCAAGATTTTTCCAGTCACAAGTTTACCAGGAGGGAAAAGTGGTTTCCATTCTTTGACAAAGAAATGTGACAGATTCTTGATTTGTACACGGGCAACGATTTGACGAGACAAACTAGCAAGAGAAAATATAATGTTGCGTTTTATCGCGTCATGCTAAACCAGATCACAGTTGCGTTACCCGTCCTCACTACCAACCAACATTATCTTTGTTGTATTTTAAACAGTCATTGTACAACTACTACCTCCTTCGCAATCCCTGACTGACTATTCACACCTACACTCCACTCTACTACTTTTCATCTGCCTCCCTCTCTTCTTCTGCCTCCCTCTCTTCTTATGCTTCTTCTTCGCCTCCTCCCTCTCCTCCTCCCTCTCCTCCTCCCTCTCCTCCTTCCTCTCCTCCTTCCTCTCCTTCTCCCTCTCCTCCTCCCTCTCCTCCTTTCTCTCCTCCTTTCTCTCCTCCTCCCTCTCCTCCTTCCTCTCCTTCTCCCTCTCCTCCTTTCTCTCCTCCTTCCTCTCCTTCTCCCTCTCCTCCTTCCTCTCCTTCTCCCTCTCCTCCTCCCTCTCCTCCTTTCTCTCCTCCTCCCTCTCCTCCTTCCTCTCCTCCTTCCTCTCCTCCTCCCTCTCCTCCTTTCTCTCTTCCTTCCTCTCGTTCTCCCTCTCCTCCTTTCTCTCCTCCTCCCTCTCCTCCTTCCTCTCCTCCTTCCTCTCCTTCTCCCTCTCCTCCTTTCTCTCCTCCTTCCTCTCCTTCTCCCTCTCCTCCTTTCTCTCTTCCTTCCTCTCGTTCTCCCTCTCCTCCTTTCTCTCATGCTACCCCTTCTATTTATACCTCTCCTGTTCTTACACTATGCACAACCATCACCTCCCTCTAACCATAAGGAATCGGTTATCGTCCCTTACCTTACAAACACGCCAGCATTACCAATAGACTTGACATATCCTTTGACAAGTTCACCAACATCAAGGTCTGTGATGGTCTCGTACTCAGGATCGATAGGTTTACTCTCCTCAACTAAACAAAACAGAAAACAGAAAAACGATTAATTGTTTTACTTTTTACTCAAGCGAATAACGGTCATCCGAAACGTCAGTAACACTCTCTTCTATATGTATTAGTTACCATTTTAACTCCGACGATAAATTATGTCTAACTAAAACTCTTTTCTACAAGGTAAAGTTAGCAAATTTAAACCGATTACTTATCAACAACGAAATATACAATGGGTGTATTCGTTTTGATAGAGAATTTAAAAAGACCGCAAAGCGAAACTATTCCATACCTGCTTCATCTTTAGTACTTTCTCCCTTAGTCCTAGAAATAGCATCATTCAAGAAATAAGAAACTTGTTTCATAATACTCAAGTAAGTTATCTTCAAGTAGCATAAATCTGAACACAGCATGTCGTGAGTGTTACACTAGCATGGGTGCTTCGAGTCCCGGCTCGGGCATGAATTATATCTGAGTTGAGTTTGTATATGATGGGTTCTTCTCTCCTATGCCACGAGAGTTTTTCTCCGGGTTATCCGGTTTTCCTCCCTCCGCAAAAATGAACATGTGAGCAGAGTTGTGTGCTAACATATTTAACGTGGAGGTAGTGAGCCTCTACTGGCTAAATAAATTGAGACGTTAAAAAAGTGATTTATTTATTTACTTACCTTGAAGGTCTCAAAGACAAATCAAGATGTCCGTCTTCTTTTGTCCCCAACACACAACATCTGTATTGAATAAGAGAAACTATATCAAAAACTATTCAGATCAATACTTACATGAAACTAACCCTAACCCTGAATGATGATAATAATGACGGTAATGATGACGAGGAAGATAATGTTCATGATGATGATGGTGATCGGACGACAAGGGAGATGATGATGATGATGACAATGATATCGGTAAAACTGAAGGAATGATGATGGTGATGACGACGATGATGTCGCTGATCAGTGATGACGACGACAAAGATGATGACGATGTTGTTGATAATAATGATGACAATATAATTATGATGATGATGTTGAAAATGAAGATGATGATTTTGATCATAATGTTGATGACGACGAAGATGATGATTTTGATCATAATGATGATGATGACAACTAAGATGATGATTTTGATCATAATGATGATGATGACAACTAAGATGATGATTTTGATCATAATGATGATGATGACAACTAAGATGATGATTTTGATCATAATGATGATGATGACAACTAAGATGATTTTGATCATAATGATGATGATGACAACTAAGATGATGATTTTGATCATAATGATGATGATGACAACTAAGATGATGATTTTGATCATAATGATGATGATGACAACTAAGATGATTTTGATCATAATGATGATGATGACAACTAAGATGATGATTTTGATCATAATGATGATGATGACAACTAAGATGATGATTTTGATCATAATGATGATGATGACAACTAAGATGATGATTTTGATCATAATGATGATGATGACAACTAAGATGATGATTTTGATCATAATGATGATGATGACAACTAAGATGATGATTTTGATCATAATGATGATGATGACAACTAAGATGATGATTTTGATCATAATGATGATGATGACAACTAAGATGATGATTTTGATCATAATGATGATGATGACAACTAAGATGATGATTTTGATCATAATGATGATGATGACAACTAAGATGATTTTGATCATAATGATGATGATGACAACTAAGATGATGATTTTGATCATAATGATGATGATGACAACTAAGATGATGATTTTGATCATAATGATGATGATGACAACTAAGATGATTTTGATCATAATGATGATGATGACAACTAAGATGATGATTTTGATCATAATGATGATGATGACAACTAAGATGATGATTTTGATCATAATGATGATGATGACAACTAAGATGATGATTTTGATCATAATGATGATGATGACAACTAAGATGATGATTTTGATCATAATGATGATGATGACAACTAAGATGATGATTTTGATCATAATGATGATGATGACAACTAAGATGATGATTTTGATCATAATGATGATGATGACAACTAAGATGATGATTTTGATCATAATGATGATGATGACAACTAAGATGATGATTTTGATCATGATGATGATGACAACTAAGATGATGATTTTGATCATAACGATGATGATGACAACTAAGATGATTTTGATCATAATGATGATGATGACAACTAAGATGATGATTTTGATCATAATGATGATGATGACAACTAAGATGATGATTTTGATCATAATGATGATGATGACAACTAAGATGATGATTTTGATCATAATGATGATGATGACAACTAAGATGATTTTGATCATAATGATGATGATGACAACTAAGATGATGATTTTGATCATAATGATGATGATGACAACTAAGATGATGATTTTGATCATAATGATGATGATGACAACTAAGATGATGATTTTGATCATAATGATGATGATGACAACTAAGATGATGATTTTGATCATAATGATGATGATGACAACTAAGATGATTTTGATCATAATGATGATGATGACAACTAAGATGATGATTTTGATCATAATGATGATGATGACAACTAAGATGATTTTGATCATAATGATGATGATGACAACTAAGATGATGATTTTGATCATAATGATGATGATGACAACTAAGATGATGATTTTGATCATAATGATGATGATGACAACTAAGATGATGATTTTGATCATAATGATGATGATGACAACTAAGATGATGATTTTGATCATAATGATGATGATGACAACTAAGATGATGATTTTGATCATAATGATGATGATGACAACTAAGATGATGATTTTGATCATAATGATGATGATGACAACTAAGATGATTTTGATCATAATGATGATGATGACAACTAAGATGATGATTTTGATCATAATGATGATGATGACAACTAAGATGATGATTTTGATCATAATGATGATGATGACAACTAAGATGATGATTTTGATCATAATGATAATGCTGACGAAGATGATGATTTTGATCATAATGTTGATGATGACGATGAATTTGATGATAATAATGATGATGATGACAACGAAGTTGATGATGATAATAATGACAGTGTTGATAATGTCGATAATACAGGTGAAATAGGTGAATAAGATGACATTATAATATCATTGATATCAATATACTAACTTGACAATCTGTCTTTCTTGGATATTTTCAACAGGAGAGCCAGTATAGTGATCTAAGATATCTGTCAGTGATGCCATGCCACGTTTATTGAATGGTAACTGAACGAACACACCACTGACAGGGTTGACTTTGATAACACGCCCTGCTACTAGCATGCCTTTGGACAGTTTCTCTTCTGGTTTGTCTGAAAATAATAAAAAGATGATGATGATGATGATGATGGTGGTGGTTGTGATGATGGTGGCGATGATGATGATGATGACGATGATACTGATGATGATGATACTGACGATGATGATGGTGGTGATGATGATGATAATGATGATACTGACGATGGTGGTGGTGGTGATGATGATAATGATGATACTGACGATGGTGGTGGTGATGATGATGATAATGATGATACTGACGATGGTGGTGGTGATGATGATACTGACGATGGTGGTGGTGATGATGATGATAATGATGATACTGACGATGGTGGTGGTGATGATGATACTGACGATGGTGATGGTGGTGGTGATGATGATACTGACGATGGTGGTGGTGATGATGATGATAATGATGATACTGACGATGGTGGTGGTGGTGATGATGATAATGATGATACTGACGATGGTGGTGGTGATGATGATGATAATGATGATACTGACGATGGTGGTGGTGGTGATGATGATAATGATGATACTGACGATGGTGGTGGTGATGATGATACTGACGATGGTGGTGGTGATGATGATGATAATGATGATACTGACGATGGTGGTGGTGATGATGATGATAATGATGATACTGACGATGGTGATGGTGATGATGATGATAATGATGATACTGACGATGGTGGTGGTGGTGATGATGATAATGATGATACTGACGATGGTGGTGGTGATGATGATGATAATGATGATACTGACGATGGTGGTGGTGATGATGATGATAATGATGATACTGACGATGGTGATGGTGATGATGATGATAATGATGATACTGACGATGGTGGTGGTGATGATGATGATAATGATGATACTGACGATGGTGGTGGTGATGATGATGATAATGATGATACTGACGATGGTGGTGGTGATGATGATGATAATGATGATACTGACGATGGTGGTGGTGGTGATGATGATGATACTGACGATACTGACGATGGTGATGGTGATGATGATGATAATGATGATACTGACGATGGTGGTGGTGATGATGATGATAATGATGATACTGACGATGGTGGTGGTGGTGATGATGATAATGATGATACTGACGATGGTGGTGGTGATGATGATACTGACGATGGTGGTGGTGGTGATGATGATAATGATGATACTGACGATGGTGGTGGTGATGATGATACTGACGATGGTGGTGGTGGTGATGATGATAATGATGATACTGACGATGGTGGTGGTGGTGATGATGATAATGATGATACTGACGATGGTGGTGGTGATGATGATACTGACGATGGTGGTGGTGATGATGATAATGATGATACTGACGATGGTGGTGGTGATGATGATACTGACGATGGTGGTGGTGATGATAATGATGATACTGACGATGGTGGTGGTGATGATGATAATGATGATACTGACGATGGTGGTGGTGATGATGATACTGACGATGGTGGTGGTGATGATAATGATGATACTGACGATGGTGGTGGTGGTGATGATGATAATGATGATACTGACGATGGTGGTGGTGGTGATGATGATGATAATGATGATACTGACGATGGTGGTGGTGGTGATGATGATGATAATGATGATACTGACGATGGTGGTGGTGGTGATGATGATGATAATGATGATACTGACGATGGTGGTGGTGGTGATGATGATGATGATGATGATAATGATGATACTGACGATGGTGGTGGTGGTGATGATGATAGTGATAACCATAACGCGGTTGCAACGGATGGTAATTATGATGATCATAACTATAATAATGATAGACTGCAACTATTTATTCCCTACTTTTACACGAAAGGAAACAAGTTTGATAGGATGAGGTTTTGGCCGACAAAAAAAATAGGGGACAGTCAGCACCAAATCAAAACATTTTTTTGGGATTGGTTTAAAAAACAATAGAGTCTTTCCAAACAATTGCACTAAAGCTAACCAAACAATAGCGGTACTGTATTAGGGGCCAACGAAAACGCAGCTTTCGACTGGTGCTGAGTATTACTGAGAATTAGAGAAGTGCTCCAAAACTTTACTCGAGCTCAAAGCATGTGATGATAGCTATCGTTATTCTGTCCAATGCAAGATAAATATAGGTAGGACATATTCGTTTGTCGTACGACTGTTTAAAGAAGTTTCGACTCCTACTGCTAGTCTACAGGGGGAGATACTTACAAGCTATGGATAGTTCTAGAGTATCATGTGCCGTGTCTATCGACAGGATGTAGCAGGTGTAGCCACTGCCTGGTTTGAAATGATGTGGCAATTTCTTGAGAACCTGTATGGACACAATAGCACATGACTTATTAAAACTTATTGAGAAATGTATAAGAACATGCAAGACCCTGTTAAATGAAATAAACACATCATTATCGTTATTGTCGTCATCACTGATCACTTTCATAACAGTCAACTACATCATTAGCATCAACATCATCATCATCAACATCATCATATCATTATCAACAACAACATAATCATCACCATCCCATCATTATCAACATCATCATCATATATTTATCAATAACATAATCAACACCATCATCTCCATCAATGTCATCACCATCATCTTCATTATCTTCAATATTATAGCTATCATCATCAACATCATCAAATCTGTAACAAGAATTTGTATCGAAAGCTACTTACAATCTCAACAAAAACTAAGTGAGACAACTGCTTCAAAACAGGGACACTAGTCTTTACCGTAATGCGCGTGCTTTTTGGGCTTCAATTTGTTGTTTAAACCACTCCCCCCTCCCCCCACTACACAATGTTGGCCTGGCAGTCATCAAGGAATCATGTTAACTGAAAACCAACATTGCATGGAGGGTGAGGGGAGGATTACAGCGAAAATGTATAGATAAAGGTCAAAATAGAGAAAACCGTAAAAGTGTCTCACTGGTTTCTGCCAAGATTGTAGAATTGGTATTTCCATTACAGATTTGAGGTGATTTTTCGTTATAAGTTTCAGTTACAAGTGTTCACACAATCACAACCTGGAATCATTATCATAACAATCATCAAGAATATCATCTTAAAATGGCTCTATCTTACGTTAACATCTGTAGAGGCATCAAGTAGAGAGACTCGACCAGTGACTTTATCAGACACCACCATCCAAACACAATGATCCGTTGCCTGAAATGATCAAATGATTATATTAGCTATTTAGTTAAACCGCACATTCGCACCCCCAACCCCATCATGTCTACACTCAAAGCGTCTTTAGGAGGAAAATAAAGACCCCGCGCGGTTGAGTGGATATGGCTAACAATTCTCAAAAGAGCACACTTAGGGAGCTTATATTTATTAGTGTATGGGGGATCAGCAATATTGGGGGGGGGGGGGGGGGGGGAGGGAGCACGTTATTTTCGGAAGCTATATAGGTGCGGTTGTTATTAATTTGAAGCAGTTTTATAGGAATTTAGTAAAAAATGGAAAAAATATGTTATGATATTTTTGTCAACCAGGAAGGGGGAATTGGGTAATATTTAGAAAAAACAACAGGTGATTTTGCCGACCCTGTATACAATTATAAAATGAAAGCTTCCTTAAATTGGAGCCTCGCTCTGTTGTGTTGTATGATCCCCACCTTAACTAAACTTTGTACTTACTGATTTGACAAAAGCTGTGATTTTGTCTCCTATTTTGTAATCTTCTAATGTCGGTGGTTTGTATTGAGGAGTAGAAGCAGTGTTGTCTAGGTCACTAAAAACAGTAGAATGAAATACGCTATCAAGATAAATGACATTAGAAAAAGTAATGATTATGATAAAGATGACAATGATAACAATAACGATAATGATAATTGATGATGATGTTGATAACGATTAAAATGATATAGTGTTAATGATGATCATAATGATGATGACGATGATGTTGATGATAAAGATGACAATGATAACAATAATGATAATGATGACAATAATAACAATAATGATAATGATGACAATGACAATTACGATAACATGACACGATAATAATTAAGATGATGATGATAATGGTGAGAATAATGATAAAGATGATGATGATGATAATGATAATAATGATGATGATAATAACAATCTTGATTAAAGTGACTTTAGTCGTTATTTGTAGAACAAAAACTAACGCAAGTAGGTTTGTGATCATTTTATTCTCGACGTTTCGACGCTATCTAGCGTCCTTTTCAACGAATCGAAGAACACCGCTTTTCAACCATCGGAAAACACATGAAGTCAGCCCATGGCCTAACGGTAGTCCCCGACCTTACTAACAATTTCACCATCATTAAGAAGCGCTCGGGCAAAATGGATTGCCTCATCCACGAGATGTTATTCATCAAAAAACTCAAACCATCACTAAACATTCAATCAGACTCCGTTAGAGCGAAGATCTTTTGTTAAAAACTATTATCATGGGACCACTATTATTGTATAAAACTTTTTGATTTCTTGAATACTAATTTTCTCTTGAAAATGACGCTAGAATAGCGTCGAAACGTCGAGAATAAAATGATCACAAACCTACTTGCGTTAGTTTTTGTTCTACAGATAATAACAATGATGATAATAATAATGATGATAATAATGATGATAATAATGATGATAATAATCATGATAATAATAACAATGATAATAATAATGATAATAATAATAATGATGATAATAATGATGATGATAATAATGATAATAATAACAATGATGATGATAATAATGACGATGATACTGATAACAATGATGATAATAATGATGATAATAATGATAATAATAATAATAATGATGATAATAATGATGATGATAACAATGATGATAGTAATAATGATGATGATGATAATGATGATGATACTGATAACAATGATGATGATGATGATAATAATGATGATAATAATGACGATGATACTGATAACAATGATGATGATAATAATAATGATGATAATAATGACGATGATACTGATAACAATGATGATGATAATAATGATGATAATAATAATGATGATACTGATAACAATGATGATGATAATAATGATGATAATAATAATGATGATACTGATAACAATGATGATGATAATAATGATGATAATAATAATGATGATACTGATAACAATGATAATAATAATAATGATGATAATAATGACGATGATACTGATAACAATGATGATGATAATAATGATGATAATAATAATGATGATACTGATAACAATGATGATGATAATAATGATGATAATAATAATGATGATACTGATAACAATGATAATAATAATAATGATGATAATAATGACGATGATACTGATAACAATGATGATGATAATAATGATGATAATAATAATGATGATACTGATAACAATGATGATGATAATAATGATGATAATAATAATGATGATACTGATAACAATGATGATGATAATAATGATGATAATAATAATGATGATACTGATAACAATGATGATGATAATAATGATGATAATAATGACGATGATACTGATAATGATGATGGAGGTTAAGCTAGGTTATCAAAAAAAGAAAATGCTATTCTTATCAGCAATACAGTTGTTAGTAAAGATAATGATATCAGATTCTGTTTGGTGATCTACCTTTGTTTCAAGGACAATTCTGCTACTGCTCTGTTGAAATTCTTATGCGTAATAGGGAGAAAGCTGTTCAACACAGAATGATAGATGTATTACTCATTTGTTGCTAAATTGATATCACAGTTTAAACACTGGATTAAGACATAATCAAATAAAAATGGTACAATATTCTTCATGTGTATTACATGTTTTTTCATAGCGTATTTTTCATGATAAATTTTCTTAGGAATATTTCATATTTGTTTTATCATCTACCAATGCAACAAGATGTCTGTCGATGATGCCATGTCACAGTATTTCACAGCGTTTTCATAGGGTATTCATACAGGTTTCATAAGGGGTTTCATATTAGGTTTCATCATCTGCCATTGCAAGAACTTGTTATGGTCATATAACACAAACACATACTTTAACCAAAATATGCTATGAATAATAAGAGAAGAAATGCCGAAATCCTTTGCAGGTTTCAGAGTTTGCACAGTAGTTTTGATTGCGACAGTGATTTTTATGAACACTTCTTGTTATCTTAAAGAAGAAATGCTGACATCCTTTGCAGGTTTCAGAGTTTGGACAGTGATTTTTATATACACTTTGTGATATCTTACTTGTGAGTCTTGAAGTCTCTAAAACCCAGTACTTTCACTTGGATCTTGTCTCCTTGGTGATACGTTTTGAAGGGTGATTGACCCTGCACACAAACAATAACAGACATATCATCGTAAATAGGAAAAAAACTTTACAATATATATGAAAGCATTTGAAGAGTTTCATATGTGCTCAATCTACTCAGTTATTTGAGGAACCACTACTCAGTCGTTTTTTGCATTGAGTAACTGTGGATGCATTGATTTACTCTGATCTGTCATCCGAGTAACCACTACTCAGTCGTTTTTGCAGGGAGTAACTGTGGATGCATCGATTTACTCAGTTATTTGAGTAACCATTACTCAGTCGTTTTTGCAGTGAGTAACACTGTGGATGCATCGATTTACTCAGTTATTTAAGTAACCACTACTCAGTCGTTTTTACATTGAGTAACTTTGGAGGCATCGATTTACTCTGTCATTTGAGAAACCACTACTCAGTCCTTTTTGCTGTGAGTAACTGTGGATACATCAGTCCTTTTTGCAGTGAATAACATTACTGTAAATGTATCGATTTACTCAGTTATTTGAGTAACCACTACTCAGTTGTTTTTAGTAGTGAACAACTGTAGCAATTCACAGTTGGTGTCTACTAACCTCCTCAATCTTATCAGCAGCATGAGAGATATGTACTCTTCCATTAAGACCACAGCCTTCTAGCTGTACATTCATCTGAACAGATTTCACAGTCTTGACACTGAAATAAGTTAGTAAGCAAAATAATATAGATTATCATATTCACTAGTAATAATGTTTTCATACTTATCATCCTTATTATCATAATTCTTATCATCATTATTTTCATCACTGTTATTAGTACATCATCATTTCTATTGACTGAGTTCACCATCACCACTATCATCATCAATGTCATCCACATCATCATCGTTGTCATCACCACTATTATAATCATCATCATCGTCATCTACGTCATCATCGTTGTCATCACCACTATTATAATCATCATCATCGTCATCCACATCATCATCATCGTTGTCATCACCACTATTATAATCATCATCATCGTCATCCACATCATCATCATCGTTGTCATCACCACTATTATAATCATCATCATCGTCATCCACATCATCATCATCGTTGTCATCACCACTATTATAATCATCATCATCGTCATCCACATCATCATCGTTGTCATCACCACTATTATAATCATCATCATCGTCATCCACATCATCATCGTTGTCATCACCACTATTATAATCATCATCATCGTCATCCACATCATCATCGTTGTCATCACCACTATTATAATCATCATCATCGTCATCAACATCATCATCGTTGTCATCACCACTATTATAATCATCATCATCGTCATCCACATCATCATCGTTGTCATCACCACTATTATAATCATCATCATCGTCATCCACATCATCATCGTTGTCATCACCACTGTCATTGTCATTATTATAATTATTATCATCATCATCATTCACATGAGTTCAACAACTTACATAGCCGAGGTGACAATGCCTGGTTTTACATTTTCCTTGTTTATTGATTTGTCCTCTAATACAACTACCAGTGGCTGATTACTAAAATATATGAATGAACAAATGAATAGACCAATAAATGAATGAATGTTAACATATAAGAATGAATAAATGAATACAAGAATGAACAAATGAATGAAGGAAAGAATGAACAAATGAATGAAGGAAAGAATGAACAAATGAATGAACAAATGAATGAACAAATGAATGAACAAATGAATGAAGGAAAGAATGAACAAATGAATGAATGAACAAATGAATGAATGAAATAATGGACATATGAATAAATGGATAAATGGATTAATAGAAGAACAAATCAATGAATGAATAAACAAACCTATGAACAGTTCCTGAGTACTTCTGTTTTACTGCATATCTTTTAGAAGCATCTCTGATGTCATTCAAATGCTGTTCAGTTCAAAAGAAATACCTCATGTAAGATATCTACATTCAAATATAAAACAATACAGTCAAGGCATACCATTTTTGCTGGAGCTATTGCAATCCTGTTACGATGCTGTGGCAGACAGACAACCATGTAACTTTGTTTGACGATGAGTACTGTACAGTCAACAACTTGGTCTGATTTCATCTGCAAAGAAACAATATCCATGCTCTTACAATAACAATAACAATATTAATTTGATTGTCAATAATGATTCCTTAGAATTGTGATCATCGTCATCATTATCATCATCATTGTCATAATCAATCTGTCAATAACATCATCAGTATTATTACAACACCATCTTGATCATCATCATTATCAACATGTGAATAACATCATCATTATCATCTCAATCATCATCATCATGATTATCATTAACAATACCATCATTAACATCATTAACATCATCACCATTATTAACATCACCATCATTAACATCATCATTATCAACAACACCATCATCATTATCAACAACACCATCATCATTATCAACAACACCATCATCATTATCAACACCACCATCATCATTATCAACACCACCATCATCATTATCAACACCACCATCATCATTATCAACACCACCATCATCATTATCAACACCACCATCATCATTATCAACAACACCATCATCATTATCAACAACACCATCATCATTATCAACACCACCATCATCATTATCAACAACACCATCATCATTATCAACACCACCATCATCATTATCAACACCACCATCACCATAATCAACATTTGAATAACATCATTATCATCATCTCAATCATCATTATTACCATCATCAACATAATGAACCTGTGAATAACATCATAATCATTATCATTAACATCACCATTATCAACATATCATTAACATCATCATGTTCATTATTGTCATCATCACTGCAGTCGTCGTCATCATCATCATCATCATCATCATCATCATCATCATCATCATCATCATCATCATCATCATCATCATCATCATCATCATCATCATTATCATCATCATCATCATCATCATCACCATCATTAACATCACCATTATCAACATCATTAACATCATCATGTTCATTATCATCATCACTGCTGTCATCATCATCATCATCATTATCAACATCATTATTATCATCATCATTAGCATCATCATTATCATCATCATTAACATCATCATTATAAACACCACCATCAACAAATTCAACCTGTCAATAACATCAACATGTTCATTATCGTCATCATCACTGCAGTCATCATCATTATCATCATTATCATCAGCATTGCAGTACCTTTTTCTGTTTTATTTGACCATCTTTCCTGGCTTCCTGGACCATATCTGGTAACAGAGTCACATCTAGTGTCATGGTATCAATATTATGATCCAAGACGACACCATAGACAACCTCATCTACTTGACAACTAACACCTGGTAAGGAAACAAAACTCTGTTCACATCCATTTTGTCTTCTACATTTTGAGTATAAGACCTCTTTACCTTCCTTGTTTGTTGTCCCATTTCAGATCATGTGATGCTACCCTTGGGAATTGTTTCTTTCACATGTAAATGATATAACACGTTCATCATAAAAGAACAATTTTCAAGGGAATGACACACGGTCTGACATGGGCAATTTGCATACGGAGGTAAAGAGGTTCCTTAAATGCCTACATAGCCATGACATGACATGTGTCTCAGTGATCATCTATTGAATAATTTACAAGTAAGTTTGTACATCTGTCTTTGATATGCTTACCTTCAGCTAATTGGTGAGATACAAAGGCTTTCAGCCCACCAGCAAGTTGTAAAGTAATCCCATGTTTCTTGACTGACTTCACCTTAATACAACCACAGTCAAAACTTGTTCAAACATCTTCATCTTTCATTTTATTTTCAAAATGATTGTGTGTTTAATATTTACTGTGAAACAGTACTGGCAGTTTTACCATAAAACAAAGCTCATGTAAGTGTCCTACTACTTGGGTTGACTCACACTCACAAGGTACCTGAACTGCTTATCATTTTATTAATAAAATTGAACTTACTTTGGCTTCAATGCAGCTTCCAACTGAATGTGCCAACAGCTGCTTGACATCATCTGTAAATAAATAGAAAAAGATATCAAAAGCTAGGTATTACTTGTGATTTGGATCATCTTTGGCTATGATGGTGATGATGATGATGTTAATGGTGATGGTGATAATGATGATAATGTTAATGGTGGGGGTGATGGTGATAATAATGTTAATGGTGGGGGTGATGGTGATAATAATGTTAATGGTGGTGGTGATGGTGATGATGTTAATGGTGGGGGTGATGGTGATAATGATGATAATGTTAATGGTGGGGGTGATGGTGATAATGATGATGATGTTAATGGTGGTGGTGATGATGATAATGTTAATGGTGGTGGTGATGGTGATAATGATGATGATGTTAATGGTGGTGGTGATGGTGATAATGATGATTATATTAATGGTGGGGGTGATGGTGATGATGATAATGATGTTAATGGTGGTGGTGATGGTGATGATGATAATGATGTTAATGGTGGTGGTGATGGTGATAATGATGATGATGTTAAGGTTACTGTCCACGTTCGCGGGGTGCTCTCAGTTAAAAATTGTTTAGCGCGTCACTTAACAATAAAGATAGACAAAATATATATCATTTTAAAGCTTATATAACAGAGAATAAGACTATGTACTAAGTTTTTTTTAAGAAAAATAATATATTTAACCAATGCTTCACATAAAACCTCAAAATCGAGCGCTTTCATTAAAAAAAGTATAAGTCCAAAAGTTCCTACTACTTCGCCGTCATTTCTGCATTATGTCAATCAGCACATACATGTGTTCAAAACTGTGTCCAGTTTTTGCGATAACATGCTTCGTTCTTGAATAAATGTGCTTCAAAGTCGACTTATTGTTAAAACTTCAAGTTAAATAACAAAACGGGCCATAACTCTAAAACTAAGCATTTTATCAAAAAAACTGGACACGGTTTGGAAGACCAATATGTGTTGATTGACATAAGGAAGAAATGACGCCAAAGCAGTATGAACTTTTTGACTTATACTTTTTTAAACAACTCGTATTGAAGGCTGTTAATGTTGAGGTTTTTCGAAGAGCATATCTTACAGAAAATTGTTGTATATAACAAAACATACACAGTCTTATTCTCTGTTATATAAGCTTTAAAATGATATATAATATGTCTATTATTATTGTAAAATGACGCGGTAAACATACTTTTAACTGAGAGCATGTGAAAGCACACCGCGAACGTGGACCGTAACCTTAATGGTGGGGGTGATGGTGATAATGATGATGATGTTAATGGTGGTGGTGATGGTGATAATGATGATGATGTTAATGGTGGTGATGGTGATAATGATGATGATGTTAATGGTGGTGGTGATGGTGATAATGATGATGATGTTAATGGTGGGGGTGATGGTGATAATGATGATGATGTTAATGGTGGTGGTGATGGTGATAATGATGATGATGTTAATGGTGGTGGTGATGGTGATAATGATGATGATGTTAATGGTGGTGGTGATGGTGATAATGATGATGATGTTAATGGTGGGGGTGATGGTGATAATGATGATGATATTAATGGTGGTGGTGATGGTGATAATGATAATGATGTTAATGGTGGTGGTGATGGTGATAATGATGATGATGTTAATGGTGGTGGTGATAATGATGATGATGTTAATGGTGGTGGTGATAATGATGATGATGTTAATGGTGGTGGTGGGGGTGATAATGATAATGTTAATGGTGGTGGTGATGGTGATAATGATGACAAAGCGCAAAGATCGTAATGTGCCTGCTTTTCTTTGCTAAAACGGGACTTTACTCCAAAAAAGGGGGGTGAATAGTCACCCAGTTCACCCCCCCTCCGTCTGCCCCTGAGATGACAGTGATGATGGCTGTAATAAAGATGAAGATATCATCCCTATAATTAATTAATATTTCCAAAACCAATACCACTATCATGTAGTTGGCACGCACCACCATCATGACTATCAACATCCTCACTAAAACCAACAACAGATCTAAACACAAAATGTCCATGTACAGCACATCAAACATACCAGATTTCTCTGCAGCAGAATCAACTATCAATTGCTTTTCCTTGAGATAGTCCAGTACTAAATCTCCTGCAGCACTTGGCTCCCAACTTATTGAATCAGGCAATAGATCTGACTGCTTCAAGCTAACTAAAAATCTCTTGCGCTCTTCATTGACTTCCATCACCTAAAACCAAACCAGCATCGATCAGTACAGAAACCATTTACAGATCAGATAGCAATACTTGATTATCTTAAAATCACTATAAGAAATCATGTATTCTGATTGGTTGAGGTGTGTGCTTTATGCGAGTACACAGTACTTGTGTTTGCATTTTGATCAAATAATATGTCAATACATAATTATTTTATAAAAGAAATAGAAGACTGGCTTGCTGTGTTGTAAGCAGTTTTATAAAATAACTATTTGAAATCACATATTTTGATTGGTTGAGGCGAGTGCTTTATGAGAGCACACAGCATGCGCGTTTGCATGTTGATCAATTTGTATTTTATAAAAGAAATAGAAAACTTGCTTTCTGTGCTGTATGTAGTTATAAAGCACTTGGGGATTGTCAGAACACTTCTCTCGTGTTCTGACAACCCCGCATGCTTTATAACTACACACAGCACGCGTTTTCTATTCCTTCAATACAATCATGTAAATCACTTGGGGGTTG
The DNA here is from genome assembly GCA_949775045.1 of Metridium senile. Taxonomy (NCBI): domain Eukaryota; kingdom Metazoa; phylum Cnidaria; class Anthozoa; order Actiniaria; family Metridiidae; genus Metridium; species Metridium senile. The sequence goes on from OX459107.1 coordinate 16,141,548, forward strand.
TCAGAGCACTTGAGAATTGCATCGTGTTATACTATTCTCAACACTCCTGTATGCTTTATAACTGCACACAGCATGTGCAAGCATTTTCTACATGTACCTCTTTACTTTAATGAAATGTGACAAATTTTACAAATTGAAGTACCTTTGCGATGACTGACTGTCCAATTTCAAAATGATCAGAGGCGTCTGCCACATACTGATTAGCTATAAACTAATTGAAAATTGAATTGAATTAGACAGGTGAATGGTGAAAGAAAGTACTAATAGGAAGAAGGGGGAGCAAAAAGGAGGAAGAGAGGAGGAAAGGAATGAAATAAATGGGAATGGGATAAAAAAAAGAGGATGGTGAAAAAGACAGATGAATGGATAAGTGAAAGGACAGATAGAAGTGAACAATAAATGAATTATTGAACAGACAAATGAATAAATTATTTGATGGATGAATGCATTAATAAATGAAGCATTTGATAAATGAATAAATGATTTGAGGGTTAAATGCATTAATAAATGAATCATTTGATAAATTAATAAATGATTTGAGGGATTAATGCATTAACAAATGAATCATTTGATAAATGAATAAATGATTTGAGGGATGAATGCATTAATAAATGAAGCATTTGATAAATGAATAAATGATTTGAGGGTTAAATGCATTAACAAATGAATCATTTGATAAATGAATAAATGATTTGATGGATGAATGCATTAATAAATGAATCATTTGATAAATGAATAAATGATTTGAGGGATGAATGCATTAATAAATGAATCATTTGATAAATGAATAAATGATTTGAGGGATAAATGCATTAATAAATGAATCATTTGATAAATGAATCAATGAATTGATAAATGAATAAATGATTTGATGGATGAATGCATTAACAAATGAATCATTTGATAAATGAATCAATGAATTGATAAATGAATAAATGATTTGATGGATGAATGCATTAACAAATGAATCATTTGATAAATGAATCAATGAATTGATAAATGAATAAATGATTTGATGGATGAATGCATTAACAAATGAATCATTTGATAAATGAATAAATGATTTGAGGGATGAATGCATTAACAAATGAATCATTTGATAAATGAATAAATGATTTGAGGGATAAATGCATTAATAAATGAATCATTTGTTAAATGAATAAATGATTTGAGGGATGAATGCATTAATAAATGAATCATTTGATAAATGAATAAATGATTTGAGGGATGAATGCATTAATAAATGAATCATTTGATAAATGAATAAATGATTTGAGGGATAAATGCATTAATAAATGAATCATTTGTTAAATGAATAAATGATTTGATGGATGAATGCATTAATAAATGAATCATTTGATAAATGAATAAATGATTTGAGGGATGAATGCATTAATAAATGAATCATTTGATAAATGAATAAATGATTTGAGGGATGAATGCATTAACAAATGAATCATTTGATAAATGAATAAATGATTTGATGGATTAATGCATTAATAAATGAATCATTTGATAAATGAATAAATGATTTGAGGGATGAATGCATTAATAAATGAATCATTTGATAAATGAATAAATGATTTGAGGGATAAATGCATTAATAAATGAATCATTTGATAAATGAATAAATGATTTGATGGATGAATGCATTAATAAATGAATCATTTGATAAATGAATAAATGATTTGAGGGATGAATGCATTAATAAATGAATCATTTGATAAATGAATAAATGATTTGAAGGATGAATGCATTAATAAATGAATCATTTGATAAATGAATAAATGATTTGATGGATGAATGCATTAATAAATGAATCATTTGATAAATGAATAAATGATTTGATGGATGAATGCATTAATAAATGAATCATTTGATAAATGAATAAATGATTTGATGGATGAATGCATTAATAAATGAATCATTTGATAAATGAATAAATGATTTGAGGGATGAATGCATTAATAAATGAATCATTTGATAAATGAATAAATGATTTGAAGGATGAATGCATTAATAAATGAATCATTTGATAAATGAATAAATGATTTGAGGGATGAATGCATTAATAGATTATTTGAGGGATGAATGCATTAATAAATGAATCATTTGATAAATGAATAAATGATTTGATAAATGAATGCATTAACAAATGAATCATTTGATTCATTTGTAAATGATTTGAGGGATGAATGCATTAATAAATGAATCATTTGATAAATGAACCAATGAATCAAACAAAATGATGAAAAAGAAGGATGGAATGAACAAATAAATCATGACATAACATAATATTTTTTTAAAAAGCTATTACAGTACCGCCTGGAATCACATGTACCTTTGTTCGCGTGCATTTCGCGAACAGAACGCGAACACTGTACGCGTTCTGTTCGCAGTTTGTTCGCAGTTTGTTCGCAAATTGTTCGCAATTTGATCGCGAAATTTTCGCGAACACAGACTGTTCTCGAACAGTGTTCGCGAACAGAAAAAGGAGAAGACCTTTACAAAATGATTATATGTGCGGCACATGAGTTTTCTAAAACTTTTTTGAAAGTATGGGTGACTGTTTAGAATAATTAAAATTACTTTTGGGGTCAACATTTCAGTTTGCGAATAGTACATGTCTGATCGACGATCGAAAAGTTAGCGCTGTCGACGTAGTGAACGCATGTGTTTATTTTCAGTCAAAATATATAATTGTAATGATAATATTCACTTAGATAGTCCAGGAATAGTTTTCGAAATGTCTTTAACACTTTTTTTGACTTACTGTTAACGTGCTGCGTTAAATAATACATGTAGAAAACTTAAAATAATACATGTTAAAACCGGGCATGTTTGTGAAAGCTTCCAGACAAATGGCGCCGTTTAATTGCCTTTTAGGTAATTTTTTCATTACCTTAATTAGCTAATAGAGCTACATAAAACGGCTTTTTTCGAAGCCACAAAAATAGGTTTTTTTAAAAGCCAAAAAATTAATAAAAGTATGCTTACTATCATGAAACTGAAACAGTTTTAATAAACAGCCATGCCGAAACCGGTTCAAAGCGGCTAAAACCGGTCGTACTTGTGAAAGCTTCTAGACAAACGGCGCTGTTCAGTTAATATCTTTTTATAACTTTATACTGTTACTTATACTCCCAGTGATTCGGCAATTAGGATATTTATTGCTTGTTTTTATAAGAAACTATGACACAGTTAAATTCAAATCCTTTTATAAAACATTTTACAAAACAACTTATTGTGAAGTTTACGGTAATATTACCGTTTTGTTATCGTATTTAGCGGCATTTGTCGATCTTACAATATGAAAAAATATAGTTTTAGCGTCTAAAGAATCAAACGACTTTCATTTACAGGCTTTTAAAACAAAGTTTAAACTGTTTATACTGTAACTCATTCCACTACTAAGCGATCGAGCCTAATACGAGCCGAGAGACTCGTTCGTTCCGAGTGACGCTTGCTTGTTCGACAATTTAAAATCTTAGCAAAATTAATATTTAATATGTCTACATTCAAAGTTTTCTCTTCTAATACATGTATGTTTAACATGGGACACAAGTATACTTCAAGCTCATGTCGTTCGCAAACGGGTCCGCGAACAGTGGTGATCGCGAACAGTGGTGATCGCGAACAATTTGCGAACAAAGTGCGAACAATTCGCGAACAAAGTGCGAACAAAGTGCGTACAGAACGCACTTAGTGTTCGCGTTCTGTTCGCGAAATTTTCGCGAAAAAGGTACATGTGATTCCAGGCGGTACTGTATATTATATATACAGCAACAATTTATTAGAAGTGTTGTAAAAAGGATATTACATGGGCGCGCGGAGATACCAATTTTATCTTTGAGTGTTGAAATGATCTCTCACGAGTGAGCGCAGCCAATGAGTAAGAGATTTTCAACTTAAGAAGATAAAATTTGCATCTCCAAGCAACCATGTAATGTTCTGTTTATTATATAATTATCAATGAAAAGAAAAGTTTAGCTGTATAACCATAGTGATGCTATCTTCACATGTGAAAATATCAAATTTTTGAAGCAGAGAAATATAGGTATTTCATTGACAATTCTTTTTCGCTATGCTCCACATTATGGGATAATTATGCATACTTCCTATGCTACTAACTGGTCAGCGGTCACACTTCAAAGCTATTCAAATGCAAATTACAACACCGTATATAACCCCAGGTGATAATATTATAATCAGTTCTTCCTTTCGTGCTACAAGATCAGGTCAGTGTGTCGTTTATATGTGCTTTATTGGCATGTTTGTCGTGTTCTTTGCTATCTTATTGATAGTTTTCGCTTTATATGTTCTATTTGTTGACTTCTTTTACAGAATTCTTGTCGAAAGCTTTCTGTCTACACGAAACCGTCGAGTTCAACTCAACCGTGATTGCACGTGGCCATGGCCGATAAAATACAAGAACCCTTGGCTGTAGATAGAGTCGAACGGCAGCTACCGCTTGAACCAGACATTCCTATTTTAGAAGAAACGGAAGAAACAAGCGAAGCAGATTTTGACGTCGATATTGAACACCTTCGAGACCATCTCGGCATTGATAACATTCAGCGAACGCTGCATACGTTAACCGAGAAAATTACGAGCCTTGGCAATGCCAATAGTAATCCAACTGTTCCCGAATCGGGACAGGGCTCTTCAAGCACAGATGCAAGTGAGTTTGACCCGTGTTTGGGTCTGTCACAAACAACAGGAACTCCAGAAAACAGCGAAGCGACTGCTGCTGATTTTCTGCCCTCAATATTCGAGGAAACCGAGACTTTCGGTCCGGACGTGTCCGAAGTTATCGCACAGCGAGTCAATGATGCAGTGTCGAAAAAACCGCTAGAAGCGAAGTTCAAAGAGCTACAGGACCAATACAAAACTCCCAAGAACTGTCATTTGTTGTGTGTGCCTAAAGTTAATCTTGAACTGTGGCATGACCTAGCTCGACATTCTAAGACTAAAGACCTTGGCCTTCAGGAAATCCAGAAAAACTTAGTCAAGTCTGCACAACCCATGATTAAGATATTAGATGCAGTTCTGAAGTGCCAGACAGAGAAAAAGCCTATTGAAGCTTGTGATATTCTGACGCCCATTGCTGACGCTGTGACCTTTTTAGGCCATGCCTCGTACTTGACGTCTCTAAAAAGGAGAGAATTTCTGAAACCAGACATCACTCAGCCTTATCAGTCGGTTTGCAGCAAAAGCAATCCTGTGTCGACTTTTCTATTTGGCGATGAACTCCCTAAACAAGTTAAAGAAATTGGCGAAGTGAACAAAATTGCCAAGAAAACAATGCATCGTCCAAATACGGCGTCTACTTTTAAACGTCAATCTGACTACAAGAGTGGCAGTGGCCATAACAGATACAACCAGCGTGGTGGCCGCAGGTATTTTTTAGGATATCGAAACCAAAAAGGGCCCTATTACTCCGAAAGGAGGTCATCCACCAACCCATCGTCGAGTACGAAGACGTACAAAGACACAAAAGAGAAATCTTAAATCAGGTAACTACTGAAAGTAGTATTATTAACCCGTATGCGGGTCATTTACAATACCATAGCTCCAAGTGGCGCATGCTCACCAGTGACCCTTGGGTCCTCGAAACTATAATGGGGTATCATTTAGAATTTGAATGTATTCCAGAGCAGTTTTGTTTACCAAAACCTCCTCCTTTGAATGAAACCGAAATTGAGTTAATTAATGATGAAGTTGAGAAACTTCTTGAAAAAGGGGCTATTAAGCCTGTACTTCGGAATCAAGAGGAATTTATTTCTAATTTATTTCTGGTACCTAAGAAAACTGGTGATATGCGCCCAGTGATCAACTTGAAGCCACTGAATCAATTTGTCCAAAAGATCCATTTTAAGATGGAGAATATTCAAATGGCTTTAAATTTCATTAGCCAGGGGGATTCTATGATATCAATAGATCTCAAGGATGCCTATTTTAGCGTGCCGATTTTCTCTCCACACCGGAAATATTTACGGTTTATGTGGAAAGGTCAGAGATATGAGTTCACCTGTCTACCATTCAGTTACAGTTTGGCTCCTCGAGTTTTTACCAAAATTTGCAAACCTTTTGTGTCTCACCTTCGATTGAACGGATTTCGAATAGTCATCTTTTTGGATGACATTCTACTTGCTGCAAGCTCGTATGAGGAATGCTTAAATCAGCTTGCCACATTGAGAAGTCTGATTGAGAATCTCGGTTTTGTCATCAATAATGAGAAATCTCAACTTGAACCTGTGACACAAATAAGTTTCCTTGGTTTTGTCATTGACTCTGTAGTCATGAAAATATTTCTACCAGAGGTCAAAGTCCAAAAAATTGTTCTCGCTTGCTCTAAACTGATTTCCGAGCCAAAACCCACTGTGAGACAGGTAGCGCATGTGACTGGCCTTTTAGTCTCGTCATTTCCAGCCATGAACTACTTGAGACTCTATTACAGATCCATTGAATTATGTAAATCTCAAGCCCTATCTAAGAATAATGACTTTGAGGAGTTGATATTGCTGAGTCCTCAAGCACTATTGGATCTCGAATGGGTTATTAAGAATATTTCTAAGGTGAATGGAGTGTACTTTGGACCACGACCCATTGATACTGTGATAGAGTGTGATGCCAGCTTGGCTGGATGGGGAGCCTATAGTCATGGGCAGCCTGCACAGGGTCGGTGGTCCAAACTAGAGTCTAGTCATCACATCAACTATCTTGAGTTGTTGGCAGCATTTTACGCATTACAAGCATTTGTGGCCAATGAACATGATGTTCATGTTCGATTGAAACTTGATAATTCGACTGCTATCGCCTATATCAATAACATGGGAGGCATTAGATCTCATGCACTAGATTTGCTCTCAAGATCCCTGTGGGAATGGTGTATTCCACGAAACTTATTTGTAAGTGCCCAACATATTCCAGGGAAAAGCAATTGCACAGCAGACACCCTATCTCGGGAGTTTTCGTCCAATTTAGAATGGGCATTAGATTTAGCAATTTATGATCAACTGATCCACATGACATTTGATCCCGACATTGACTTATTTGCGTCGAGACTTAATGCCAAAGTTGAACGATTTGTGTCATGGCAGCCAGAACCTGGTGCCATGGCCATTGACGCTTTTAGTATAAGCTGGTCTAATGTGAAATGCTATGCATTCCCTCCTTTTAGCTTGCTGCCCCAAGTATTGAGGAAGATCCGCAACGACAAGGCCACAGTATTATTGATTGCTCCAGTGTGGACGACGCAGAGCTGGTTCCCGCTCCTACTTCAACTAACCCTAGAGAAACCGATTTTACTGCCCAGGAGAAAGAATCTTCTATTCTTAGCTCACAGCAACAGCCTTCATCCTCTACGCAACCACCTGGTTCTTGCCGCGTGGATATTATCAGGGAATGTCTGCGAAACAGAGGCCTTTCTGAGGAAGCAACCAACCTCATCAGTGCATCTTGGACCTCTGGGACTGCTAAACAATACAATAGTGCCTGGAAAAAATGGTATCGCTGGTGTGCATCAAAGCAAATTGATCTACTTCAGGCACCTCTAGAACAGATAGCCAACTTCCTGTCTGAATGCTTTAGCGAAGGGCAAAGTTACAGTACCATCAACACGTATAGATCTGCTCTGTCATCAACCCTTGAGCCTGTCGGCAACACTGGTGTTGGCTCACATCCATTAATTGTTCGACTTTTAAAGGGGATGTACAACTTGCGTACTCCAACTCCTCGTTATTGCAAAACCTGGGATGTGTCTAAAGTTACAGACTATTTAAAAACATTGCACCCCTTGGAGCAACTTAACCTGAAGAACTTGACCTTAAAAACTATAATGCTTTGTGCATTAGTATCGGCACAAAGAGAGCAAACATTATGTGCCTTAGATCTAAATTACTGCCAAGACAGCGTCGATTGTTTAAGTTTTGTTATAGCGGAACGTTTAAAAACCTCTAAACCTGGAAAGTCTATTGAAGTGACATTTCAATGTTTGCAAGAGGAACCTAGTGTGTGCGCTAAGTGTACTCTCGTCGAGTATATTTCACGAACAAAAGCCTTAAGAGGTGACGTGACCAAAGTATTTCTATCTTATATCAGACCGCATAAACCAGTGTCTACAGACACTGTGGCAAGATGGATTAAAGTTGTTATGGCCAAGTCTGGCATAGATGTGTCCCTTTTCAAAGCGCACAGTGTTCGGGGAGCATCCACGAGTGCCCTGTATGCCAAAGGTGTCCCCATTGGAGACATTTTGCGGACCGCAGATTGGTCCAACGAACGTACCTTTCGTAAATACTACCTCAGATGTAATTTACATCATTAGATTTATCAATATTTATTGATTGTTGTGTTCTCATGAAATATGAGAATGATTTCACTGTTATTGTTAATGTTACTGTTAATCATGATATTAATAAAGGTTGTTATATACCTATTGGCTTCGGTGCTTTGAAATCGCATAATTATCCCATAATGTGGAGCATAGCGAAAAAGAATTTAAAATTAGACGAGAGGTACTTACCTTGAAGTATAATTGTAATTCTTTGAGATATGTGGAGCATTATGGGATAATGCTACCCACCCTTCTTTTGGTGTATTTTTAAAGGTTTTAATGGTGTAATTCCCACCCACTTGTCGAACCTCGCCAATTTTAATTTCCACTCCAGGAAGAACTGATTATAATATTATCACCTGGGGTTATATACGGTGTTGTAATTTGCATTTGAATAGCTTTGAAGTGTGACCGCTGACCAGTTAGTAGCATAGGAAGTATGCATAATTATCCCATAATGCTCCACATATCTCAAAGAATTACAATTATACTTCAAGGTAAGTACCTCTCGTCTAATTTTAAATTATATATTAACAAAGAATGTTGTTATATACCAACTGTCAAAGTTCATTTTTCTTGCACTTTGATTGTGCGAGAGGGTATCATGTGAACGTGAACAAATTTGGATGTTTCCACTGCAAAGACTCTCAGCAGGCAACACTATGTTATTTACCGAGAAACAACAAAACTGGAAGTCATAAAATTAACAATCTTTGGTCATAGCTATGTTTTTGTTGTTCTTTGACAGTTTGCATATAACAAAGAAGCAGTTGGTTAGTGCATGGCGTTCTGTGCGAGAGGTCCCAGGTTCGATTCCCAGTGACCTCGCATCCTTGTTTCGACTTCTCTTCTTTCCGTGTAGCTTTAAGTAGCTTTAAATATCCATAAACGGAGCACTGATGGAGAGAGGGAAATAAAATGAGCGCACTGTCGGCTCTCTGGAAGATCAGCTTCGGCTGAAGGGACTTCCAACGTAAAATACTATTCTTTACTTTAAAGCATTTATAGACTGAAACTTTTGGAAACATCACCACATACAAAACATACTGTATCCCTGAGTCCCAGTCAATGAGTGATAAATATGACATACTGGTAGGTGTGAATAAAACTAGGAATAAGTACAGGAGCAAAAGGAATGAAATGGAAATGAAGTGGATGTGAGAAACGATAGACAGAACAGATGAACAAATGAAGGAAATATTAGAATATATTAACCATATAACATCTTTCTTACAGAATTCGGTGCAAGACCAAAGATTCTTGGAGCAAATTCAATGAATATTCCATAAGCCATTATTTGCTTTATAAAACCTCCTAGAACCATGTCGGCCTTGACATCATCAAAACTGGTCAATGACTGTCCTTGTTGTGCAGTTGTCTTCAGTGATGACTTGAGTGATACAATCTTAGTATTGTTAAGGATTACATATGGAATAATAATATAAATGATACATGATGATCATGAGGATGTTAATGATGATGGTGATGATGATGGTGATGATAATGGTGATGATGATGGTGATGATAATGGTGATGATGATGGTGATGATAATGGTGATGATGATGGTGATGATGATGATGATGATGGTGATGATGATGATGATGGCGATGATGATGATGGTGATGATGATGATGATGATGATGGTGATGATGATAATGATAATGATAATGGTGACAATGATGACGATGATAATGTTGGTGATGATGAACATGATGATGATAATGATGAGGATGGTGATGATAATGATGATGGCCATAATGATGATGATGGTGGTGATAATGATGATGATTTTGATTGGGATTGTGATGATGATGTTGGTGGTGATAATGTGTAGTTCCAGAAAATATAATAATCTATATAGAGCGCTAACACTATATCCATGAAACAAAATCAAATTTTTAGTGTTTAACAGTTCTTATTTAGAGACTATTAGTTACTATAAAAGACAAGTAAAGTTGTAATGAGGTATTGTTTCCTTTTGTATTTGATGTTTCTGGTTGAGTAATACTGACTAAATAGTCACTAAATAAAAACGATTAGTTAGTAACTATTTTGGTTTTATTTCATGATTTTAGTGTTTTCGCTCTAACAAAGAAAATGAACAAATCTATTGTAAAAATGGTTGACAAATAAGCATCACAATACCAACAATTGTAACACCTTGAATGTCATGCAACTTTCTATTGTCTAATTGATAAATAGGATACATGTGTTTTCTTGTTACCATGACCATAATACAAAACATCAGTCACCCTAACAGACTTCTGGGAAGGCTTGTACACAGACATCAAGGCCTGGTAATGACTGGGATAATCTGAGAGGTGAGAGACTGGTAACAAGGCAGGTAAACCACTTGGAGTGACTTGCACATCAAGTCCTTCATTGCTGGTTGCTACGACATCAACATCAACTATCTGTAAAATAACAGGATTGCAAACTATTTAATTAATTTTTACCGTTTCAATGTATTTAGCGAGTGGCTAATAGCACAGTGCAGGAATGCTAACAATAGCTCCAAGACTCGGACAAACATTGTGTTCAGTTTTACCGTGTTGAGCAATATATGAACCGATCTTATCATTTTCTGCTGAAATTAGAATAACAATGTGATTAAACAAAGATTTGTTTGATCACCATTGAACATAGTCTGTTGAAAGTTAAATAAAAGTTTGTTTGCCCGAGTTAGGCCTTTGTCTCCATTTTTGTGACGTCATTCATGCGCTGCACTATTGGGGAGACTCAGACTCTCGCTCAGTAACGAGCTACGTTAAATATTTTAGCACACAACTCTGCTCACATGTTCATTTTTTGTAAGTAGTATGCACAATGGTGGTATTTTACTTCTAGTACCAGAATGCTTTACACATTTTCTTTCTTATTCAGATTTTTATTCCCCCTTGAGAATACTTGGACAATTGACACTAATTATTTGCAAGTTATTATACCAGGTTTGCTGGTTCACGTTTGTTGTACTTACAGTGCCTGGTTGTATCTGAGCATTGTCTGAACCAGAAGAATCCTTGACTGAGTTGGCCTGTCAATCAAAATCAAATTCATAAAATACAGTAACTGCAACAGAACAGAGCAAAATAAGGGTTCCATTTTGTGACTAGAAACCTTCTGTTTTCTTTGTCAGCTTTGGTGGGCAATTGAGCACTAAATCGAAACACTATTTAGAATTAGCTTTCGACTGTTGCTGGATTACTGGCTTTGGTGAAGTGGTGTTGAAAACTGATATTGATGTCACTTGTGTATTGACAGTTGCTCCAATATAAACTGTTTCCTTTACCTTAAGACTCAACTTCATTTTCTGTTCTTCTGGCTTACATTGCATCACATAGCACTTCATTACTTGACCAACATAGAAAACTTGACGGGGATCCTCCTGGGGTTGAATACTGTTTATACAATGTATATAGATAACATAATTAAAGCAATATCATTGTAATAGTAGCGGTCATAGTGACAGTAGCAGTGGTCGCAGTAGATAACATAATTAAAGCAATATCATCATAATAGTAGCGGTCATAGTGACAGTAGCAGTGACAGTAGCAGTAGTTACAGTAAGGCCTCGGAGGCATTCACTAACAACACTCATGATTGTAAACTGCTGGTTTTCAGCAGTCTGATAAGTCCTCCATATACACATTAGTAGATTTTAAAGCGCTATGAGCTATTCGAGAGATATAGCGCTATACAAATGAGGCATATTATTATATTATTATTATTATTAATTATAATTATTCATTGTTGTAGTTGTAGCTGTAGTCATAATAGTATTCACTTGACTTACACAGTCATTATCACATCCATATCACAAACACAATCACAATCTTAATCACAATCACAATCATTATAACAATCACAACCATAATCACAATCACAATCACAATCACAATCATTATAACAATCACATCCATATCACAATCGCAATCCTAAACACAACCATAGTCACAATCACAATCACAATCACAATCTTAATCACAATCACAATCACGTTATCATAATCACAACCATAATCACAATCATAATCCTAAACACAAACACAATCATTATAACAATATTGAATAACTTACCCAAGTTCTCCTTTGGGAATCAAACCCTTAACGTTGTTATAGAACGTCACAATGCAGCAATTCTCCCGTAATGAAGTTATAAAACCATGTGTTACCATGCCAACCTTGGCATCGGTGTAATTGGTGAGAACTGGAAGTTCAGATGACACAAGGGTCTTTTTGTGCGTCAGTTGAAGACGGCGCTTCTCTGGGTCAACAACCAGAACCTTGATAAAATAGAAATTGTTACTACTTTGAACTTATGTACATTAGAGCGTTTTTCGTATAACCCACTTTTAATATGCAAATAAACATGTGTAAAATAACATGCTAAAGAGGTATGTGTGTAGCAAAGTGCTTCAGTGAGTCGTGCTATCGGCTTTAAATAATCAAAATAAAATAGTGGCAGCAAAAATATTTCAAGATTTCCTCGATTTTCAAAGTGGCTTGTGGCTCAAGGGAACAAAATGAGAGAAAATAGTTACACTCACACCTAATTAACATGTTATTTTACACATAAACTCATTTACATTTTAAAAGTGGGTTATACAGCTGCTAACTGTCTGTCTGCTAATAACGCAACTACATAAGCAAGATTTTATATTAAAGATGCTTGGTTCTTAGTGGTGTTCATTCGACTTACACATTGTTATACTATTAAAATAACAAAATCCAACCTGATTTTATCAATCACTTATGATCAATGATGATGATGATGATGATCAATTATCTTACTATGATGATGATAATAACAATGAAGACAATGGAAATGTAAAACCCTAACAGAATAAACCAATCAATAGACCAAATCCGCTAACGTGTTGCTATGCACGTTTCCACCCAATTCAAAACCTCTGGGAATACAAACTTTTGTTCCAAAACATTTTCCATGTGACATCAAAATACATAAGACAAAGAATCTTTTTCCAAAAATATTTGAATTGGGTGGAAACATACATAGCAAGTGGTCAGCCCATTTTGTCTATAAAGCCTTTACCCTGCACTTGATGTCCTTCCCTTCTTTCAGCTTCTTCTCTGGGTGTTTGAGGATGATGTCGGCAAGGTGCATGTTAGTTACCAATCCCTTGATGTTGTTAGATACTGATACTAACATACCAAACTTCTCCAGACTCAATATTGAACACTGTGAAAGAACACTCTAGTCATTACAACATCAAGATGCAGAAAGCTATTAGACGTGAAATATTATTAATATAAGTTCTTATAAAATTCATGAATAGTTAATGAGAATTGTACAAAAGAAATCAAGTCTGTGACGAGTTCTGTAAATCTTATACATCTCATCCTGATATGCATAAGATATACAATATTCACATCTGATCTGTATGCAATAACAATGGCTCTTCCTTGACTCGCCGTTGTATATAGAAACAGAAGATTTTGTATATTTTACTTTAAACATGATTGGTCATGTTGCATCGTCCGATACAGTACAATCACAGGCTGGAAGTGTTTGATTGTATAGCACATACAACAAGAGTGCATTATTCTCTCTAAGAAATTTCAAGTTAAAACTTATGCAAATAGGGGTGTATCAAGATTTACAAGTAATATATAAAATGAGCGGCCGATCTGTATCTGATATACAACGGCGAGTCGAAGACAAGCCATTTTATATCGGATACAGATCGGACGCGAATATTGTATAGAACGTATGAAAGTCCAACGTTAGTTCTTTCATATTTTACTAAAATTGTCAAGATAAATGTATATCTGGCCGAGAAAATTCAAGTTGAAATCTGTATAAGATTTACAACCTCCGTCACGGGCGTGAATTCTTTTGTCAATTGCTCATTAATTATTCATGAATTTTATAAATTGATGTACAACACTCTTGTTGTATTAGATTTACTTGACGTACAACATTGTTCAAAATTATGATTTCTTTTGCAAAATTCTCATGAATTAATAATTAGTACTATGGTCTAACATACCTCTATGACTGAACCCACTTGAATGTCATGGTAACGGAGGAATGGTCGTTCAAGGACAGATCTAAATACAAGAAAATGCATGCAGATTACAATGTAGTTATCACTATTTGAAGGACAGTGGTAAATTTTCTCTATATGAAGTTTTGTTTGGTTTTTTAAATACGATGTGATAATCTGGTAAATGTGCAGTCGATGTGCATGTAATTTGAAAGTTACTTCACATTGCTGTTGTTTGGTACTTACTTCTTAAGACTTAATGAAACCAGGCCATCAACAGCATTGAAACCAATAACTCGGCAACTGATGAAAATAGATATGTATTGTGCATCAATGTCATCATCATCATTACTGTTAGGACCATCATCATTATCAATATTATCAGTATCCATATCATCATCACCACCATAATCAATGGACATCATCATAATCAAGAAATATTATCGTCACTATTGATATCACAATTATCATTATCATCATAATCATCACCAACTCCACAATTATCATCACCATAATCAATATTATTATACTTATTATTATATCAATATTATTATACTTATTATTATATCAATATTATTATACTTATTATTATATCAATATTATTATACTTATTATTATATCAATATTATTATACTTATACATATTGTTTAGTAATGATAAGGGAAGAACGATATAGCTACCGCACACGCTCAATTACATAAGATATCTTGAGCGCATGCTTGTTGTGGTGATGATGAATTACTAATTGTAACGTTTATTCAGTCCTGTTGATGGCTCTGTGAGCCGAAAGCACGACAAAAATTCCATAAAATTGAAAGGTTGAAGTTACGTATAGTTATTATGAATATTATTATGTTGATAATTATCAATATCACCATAATCATCTCTGCCGTACATCAGCATCCTTTACCTATGTTGAGTTCCTGGTTTGTATTTTTTACCAAGTTTCTCCAAATGTGAATCAGATGCATGTGAAATCTGTGGAAGTATGCATCCAAAACATCAGTTTAGTACACAAGTGTAAAAGGCCAGTAATAATATTAATAATGTTTCACAGCAGATCCACATAGTGGCTCTTCAACTAGCACTCACACTCACAACCGAAAGGAATGCAATAGAGTCTTTCCAAACAATTGCCCTAAACCTAACCAAACAATAGTGGTACAATACTGTATTAGGGGGCCAACAAAAACACAAATTTCGACTGGTGATGTATTATAACTGCAAAGCAGACGTCTTTTCTAGAGAACTTATCTAATAACAAAATGTGTTCCACGCTTGTTATTGTACAATCAATTTTGTTGATAACTAGTATGATTTCAATTAATATATTACCAGCACAAAACCAACAGTCATTTTGGTCTAGCCTTGATGTTTGACATTGCTTAAGCTCAAGTGTTGTTTAAGTGCATTTAAACATTATAAACTTACATGAGAATATCCATAGATCTCATCTCTCAGTTTCAGCAGCATCCCAAAGTCTTGATCAACTCTGACAACAGTAGCTTCATCAATGATATCACCAAATGATAGGCTATCAAATGATAGAGGCATGTAGTTGACAATAGCAGGGTGAGAACTCAATGCTACAAGCTTGGTTGTAGGGTTGATGTACAGAATACGACCAACAATCTAAAAAAATAATATTTGTTTAGTTTGTTTTCTTAATCCAACAAAATGCATCCAGAGGCTCATTTGTCTGATATACACTTGGACACCCAAACCATTTAGAACAGGTTCCCATTTAAATCTGTACTTTCCCATTTAAATTTGTACTTAATATGCAAATTTTGTTGATGTGTGCTAAACACACAGACCAACCAATCAGAGTATATTATTTCTGAAGTGAACTTCTCTGATTGGTTGGTCTGTGTGTTTAGCACACATCAACACAATTTGCATAAGTACAGATTTAAATGGGAACCTGTTTTAGATATCTAGATATATATTGGTTTGACTACACTGTTATGAAAGTGTGTATGACGACTACTGTCAAAGTAAATTTTGTGATTATAAAGGCCTGAAAAAATGTTTTTTAATGACTTCCCAGGTTGAATGTCTTACCAAGATCCATGTAAGATCATGCAAAATCCTGGCAAGATCCAGGCATGGTCTTACAAGATCTTGGCATGTAATCCTCAATCTTCAGGAACTTGCATGAACTTTCAAGTTCTTGTCAAGATTTTAAAATTAAGATCTTCCCAGTATCCTTCCAAGAAATTTACTTGAAATCTTGGATGATCTTAACAGATCTTAACAAGATGCTCAAACTGGGAATTCAACGGGATTTGAGCCCATGACCTTTGCAGATTTGAGAACCTTTTTAAATATAAAATTGATATACCTTTGATTTCTTTTTATACTTTTTCTCCAGGTCTTGACCATCTCCTCCACAGTCAGGGAGATGATTCAAGTTGACACTTCCCTCAAACATGTCCAGAAAAGACACAAGTAGACCATTGGGAGTATGCTGAAAGAACAACAATTATAGCTAAAATGTATGTGATTATTCTTACAAATGTGTACATCAAAGACTGCAAATCAAAAAGTTAAAATTATCCTTGATTTAACTGTAACTAAGTTAAAATAAAATAAATCACTTTTTTAATGTCTCAATTCTTCTAGACTGGACATGTGTGCCCTACTAATGGGGGAGACTCAGACACACACTCACTACCTCTATGTTTAATTATTTTGCACACAATTCAGCTCACATTTTTGCGGAGGGGGAAAAACTGGATAACCCGGAGAAAAACCCTTGTGGCATAGGAGAGAAGAACACATCAAACAAACTCAACTCACATATAATCCATGCCCGAGCCGGGACTCGAACCTGGACCACAGCAGTGAAAGGCCAGCGCTCACACTTCTAGGCCACCCATGCTACCCATTATATTTTTAGATGTGGTGAATTGTGATTGTATGAGGGTATGTAGTCTTGAAGAAAACTGTTGTTAGTATCTGGCAATTGAATGGTTTGAGTCCAGGTAGGAGCGATGGTGATGTTGTCTCTAGATGGAAATACCAGTTGCAATAGAAATAGTCTGAAATACATGTATTATTACAAACCTCTTTCACAGTCATTTTAACCATCATACCAGGAACAAGACTGGACAGCTTACAGTTCATTTCCTCTGTGATCTGGAAAAAAGATATTTTCAACACAAACTCCCTGATTAATAACTATTAAGAGTGAATACATTAATAACTATTAATTATACAAATTGGTGATCAAGTGAAATATCATGGAATATCATACAAATATCTTTGCTTGTGAGGGCCGTAAGCTAGATAACTCAATGGGTTAGTATGTCACCCTCTTTAAATAAAGTAAATTGTATTGCATTGTATAGTCACATGTATTTTCTAGTATACATACAACTATGTAAAATGATAATGGTAATGATGGAGATTGTGGTTAGGAGTAATTTTAATGACAATATTATGAACACAATAATGATATGACTATGGAAATGCTGATAGTGTTTATACATAGAAATAATTATATATTAGTGAAGGAGATGGTTTATGTTACCGTAGTACGTTTAATTATCATATTGATAATAATTATAATGGTATGTTTATGGCGTTTGATGATCATGTCAATGATGATTCTACAACAACAACAACAACGTTTTTATTGCACCTAGAATTTGCAAGAAATTACAATTTACAAAATAAAATAGAAAATTACAAGTACAGTAGATACTACAGCAATAATCTAAACTGTAAAATGATTGTAGCATGATAAGTTGTTACATACCACTGCACTGTTGATTTTCTCTTCATCAACTTTAACAGCAACCACACGAGCCTCGTCACCAGCCTTGACAAACACTTGAATGGGTTGTCCAACTTTGATGTCAACTACCGACCAATTAATCAATTGATTCAACTATTGATGGTGATGATGATAATGGTGATGAAATGATGAAGATGACGATGGTAATGATTGTAAAATTGTGATGATGACAATGATGACAGTGGTGGTGATATTGTAGCTTTATGAGAATCATAATGATGATGATGATGATAGTGAAGGTGGTGATGATGATGATAGTGAAGGTGGTGATGATGATGATAGTGAAGATGATGATGATGATGATAGTGAAGATGGTGATGATGATGATGATGATGATAGTGAAGATGGTGGTGGTGATGATGATAGTGAAGGTGGTGATGATGATGATAGTGAAGATGGTGGTGATGATGATAGTGAAGATGGTGATGATGATGATGATGATGATAGTGAAGATGGTGGTGGTGATGATGATAGTGAAGGTGGTGATGATGATGATAGTGAAGATGGTGATGATGATGATAGTGAAGATGGTGATGATGATGATAGTGAAGATGGTGATGATGATGATAGTGAAGATGGTGATGATGATGATGATGATGATAGTGAAGATGGTGGTGGTGATGATGATAGTGAAGATGGTGGTGATGATGATAGTGAAGATGGTGATGATGATGATGATGATGATAGTGAAGATGGTGGTGGTGATGATGATAGTGAAGATGGTGATGATGATGATGATGATGATAGTGAAGATGGTGGTGGTGATGATGATAGTGAAGATGGTGGTGATGATGATAGTGAAGATGGTGATGATGATGATGATGATGATAGTGAAGATGGTGGTGGTGATGATGATAATGAAGATGGTGATGATGATGATAGTGAAGATGGTGATGATGATGATAGTGAAGATGGTGATGATGATGATGATGATGATAGTGAAGATGGTGGTGATGATGATAGTGAAGATGGTGATGATGATGATGATAGTGAAGATGGTGGTGGTGATGATGATAGTGAAGATGGTGATGATGATGATAGTGAAGATGGTGATGATGATGATGATGATGATAGTGAAGATGGTGATGATGGTGATGATGAAGATAGTGAAGATGGTGGTGATGATGATGATGAAGATAGTAGTGATGATGATTAAGACGATGACAAAGATGATGAAGGTGATGCTGATAATGATAATTATGAGCCTTAGGATGTTAATGGTGATTATAGTGACAGCGATGATGTAAATGATGATGATGTGAAGAAGATGATGCTAATAATTATGATGAAAAGGTGATGATGATGATGAAACATTATAATGGAATTGATAATGATAGACGTCAATGATAATGTTGACAATAAGGATGCTCATAATTCAGTTTTGGATGGGCTCCCTGTGTTATGTTCACCACAGGTATCCCATCACATACCTGGTGGTTTGGGCTTTTTAGGTAGAAATCCTGTCTTTCCTTGAATGCCAAATGAAATGATAAACCCGTGATCCTCTTCACTGGACACATAACTGTTAAGAACCTATTAGAATATAGCTAGGTTAATGTCTTATAATAATAAATATTCATTATAATTAGATAATATGTCTGAAAAAAACAATTACGAAAATGAGAAAGTGACCTGAACCAAGGGCATATGTAGCCTGGGTACCAGGTGTTATTTTCTCCTTGCTTAAGCGTTTGTATTTAAAATTTGACAGTTTGTTGACGGTTTGTGATTCAACCCTGGCCCAAAGAGCTTAGAATCTCACTTCCATGCTGCTTTGATTGACACCATCAGTTATAGCCATATTTGGAGACTTGGCAAACTTGTTGACATCTTGCTGTCAGCTTTCATCCAATCAAAGGTCTTCATAGACTTAAACCAATCAAAAGGCTGGGGTCACATAGCATTGATCTGTGAAAAGCCTACAAGCTAGTGGTGCAAAGGATCATGGATCAGTTCTGAAATGTACATTCATGATACCTTTATTGTTGTCTAATAAGTTACAGTTATAGTAATTTCTCAATAAAATTAACACATTGTCAAGTTTGGTGATGTGGCCATGAAAT
This sequence comes from Metridium senile, assembly GCA_949775045.1. Lineage (NCBI taxonomy): Eukaryota > Metazoa > Cnidaria > Anthozoa > Actiniaria > Metridiidae > Metridium > Metridium senile. The sequence continues at coordinate 16,161,759 of OX459107.1, forward strand.
CCCTGCGTTCCAGTAAAGTATACATTGGTTACCCATAGTCCCATGTGCTACTAGCTGGTAGGTTTTTCACATCACCTTTGACAACGTTTTTGAAAAGGGTGTATTCATAGTTAAAAGTAAGCTACTACATACCATTGCCTTTGTAATAGCAGTAATACCACTGTTGATATCCTCAGGTTTTACAGAAAGTTTGATCTTCTTGTGGCCATGTTTCTCTGGCATGATCTCCTTGATCACACACACTACTAGACGATTGAGAACGAAAAGATCTTCCAAGCTTGGGGTATTGTCCTGAGAAAAAATAATAATTTTAAATCTATGGTAAAAATGAAAAATGGTAAATTTTTTAAGGTGTTTCCAATTTCATTTCATTGCCTATTGTTTATTTTATACTGGTCAACGTAGCCTATACTAGTTAATTCTCTAGTTTCAGTTTAAAATCTAGATCATCATTATCACAATTAGTATCGTCAACACTGTTATCATTATCATTGTTGTTATTATTAGTATCGTCAACACTGCTATCATTATCATTGTTGTTATTATTAGTATCCTCAACACTGCTATCATTATCATTGTTGTTATTATTAGTATCGTCAACACTGCTATCATTATCATTGTTGTTATTATTAGTATCATCAACACTGTTATCATTATCATTGTTGTTATTATTAGTATCGTCAACACTGCTATCATTATTATTGTTGTTATTATTAGTATCGTCAACACTGCCATCATTATCATTGTTGTTATTATTAGTATCATCAACACTGCTATCATTATCATTGTTGTTATTATTAGTATCGTCAACACTGCTATCATTATCATTGTTGTTATTATTAGTATCGTCAACACTGTTATCATTATCATTGTTGTTATTATTAGTATCATCAACACTGCTATCATTATTATTGTTGTAATTATTAGTATCGCCAACACTGCTATCATTATCATTGTTGTTATCATTAGTATCCTCAACACTGCTATCATTATCATTGTTGTTATTATTAGTATCGTCAACACTGCTATCATTATCATTGTTGTTATTATTAGTATCATCAACACTGTTATCATTATCATTGTTGTTATTATTAGTATCGTCAACACTGCTATCATTATTATTGTTGTTATTATTAGTATCGTCAACACTGCCATCATTATCATTGTTGTTATTATTAGTATCATCAACACTGCTATCATTATCATTGTTGTTATTATTAGTATCGTCAACACTGCTATCATTATCATTGTTGTTATTATTAGTATCGTCAACACTGTTATCATTATCATTGTTGTTATTATTAGTATCATCAACACTGCTATCATTATTATTGTTGTAATTATTAGTATCGCCAACACTGCTATCATTATCATTGTTGTTATCATTAGTATCGTCAACACTGCTATCATTATCATTGTTGTTATCATTAGTATCGTCAACACTGTTATCATTATCATTGTTGTTATTATTAGTATCGTCAACACTGCTATCATTATCATTGTTGTTATTATTAGTATCCTCAACACTGCTATCATTATCATTGTTGTTATTATTAGTATCGTCAACACTGCTATCATTATCATTGTTGTTATCATTAGTATCGTCAACACTGCTATCATTATCATTGTTGTTATTATTAGTATCGTCAACACTGTTATCATTATCATTGTTGTTATTATTAGTATCATCAACACTGCTATCATTATCATTGTTGTTTTTATTAGTATCATCAACACTGCTATCATTATCATTGTTGTTATTATTAGTATCATCAACACTGTTATCATTATCATTGTTGTAATTATTACTGTGATCATCAAACCATCAAACAAAAACATTATTATTTCAGCAGTCCCATTCACAGTTTCCTTTGCATTGAAGTGAGTTGAACAGTGAGCATGCAATAATAGACCTTTGTATCATTGCAATCTCACAGTTCATACCCCCTCAATGCAAAACGGCACAGAGTACTGTGAAAGGGACTGTTTTCTTCAGCATGGAGATAATTTCAATTGTATTCATCACTTACATCACTGTCTTCATCCATGTCATCATCCTGCGAGGTCAACAATTCTGTAATCTTGTCATTGATGTCAAATATGTTGACAAACCCACTCAAGCCATTTGGTAAGCTAATGACCACTTCAAACTCTGTGATTTCCTTAACGGCGCCAAGCAATTTCATACCAGGACAGAGTCGCTGTTTATCACACAACAGAACATGTGTTAGTACGACATTTGCATTACGAAGTCATATACTACAGCTAGCTACCAGAATGCTTTGCCTACTTTCTCTTGTTAACTTGTGTCTAAAGACCTTTCTCACGAAATCACTAATGCCAGGCAAGCCAAGCTCTGATTCAAGGTGCTTTGTATTTTGAGCTGTATTGAACTGCCTCTTGTCATGAGACATTGTATAAGTTTCTCTTTATTTTATATGATGTGAGATAAAATAGTTACACAATGTTTTCTTTGTCACTTGTATTTTCTTTGCATACTGAAGGTGTGTGTATACTAAAAAACATTGTATAACTAGAATGTATTCTCATTTACCTTAAATGACAGATTTTCCACATGCTTAAGCTCTCTTGTTTCATATTCAACCGCAGTTTTTGTCTCCTCTGGTTTTGACTTCGACTTTGATTTGGTCTTCTTTTTCTTCTTTGGTTCTTCGACTGGTGTCTACAAGAGAGAAATGACTGCTTAACTACAACAACAACAATATTTTGTATTATCAATGATATAGAAATGTTGGTATCATTGATCATCATCACGGACAACATCCTAATCATTATGTACATCGTAACCATTACATCATAACCATCATCATCATCACCTTCATACATGTAATCAGCATCATTACATGATATGCATCACCTAACATAGTCATCATCATCATCAACAATATCATCATCACCTTCATACATGTAATCAGCATCATTACATGATATGCATCACCTAACAGTCATCATCATCATCACCTTCGTACATGTAATCAGCATCATTACATGATATGCATCACCTAACATACACTGTTGTCATCATCATCATCATCACCTTCATACATGTAATCAGCATCATTACATGATATGCATCACCTAATATAGTCATCATCATCATCACCTTCATACATGTAATCATCATCATCATCACCATAATCAGCACAATAACACAGGCATCACCTATCACAGTCATCATCATCATCATTGTATCCATCATAATTTTCATTAGAGCGAAAACACTAAAGCCATGCAATATAAAGAAAATAGTTACAAACTAATAGTTTCCATTTAGTGACTATTTAGTCAGTATCACTCAACCAGAAACATTAATTACAAAAGGAAACAATACCTCATTACAACTTTACTTGTCTTTGATAGTGACTAATAGTCACTAAATAAGAACTATTACACAGTAGCAATTTGATTTTATTTCATGGATATTAGTGTCTGTACTCTAGCCAGTGACATTGTTACTGAATATTTTTAAAAAAAATAAAAAGCAAATAAAAAGAAATGATTGACCAGCAATACGAATAACAGGAACACGAGAATCTACTATAAAGTTATCGTAATATTTTGTTTTGATTTCTTACCCCAAATAAAACATCTTTTTCAGCTTCTTGCTTTATCCTCCGTACTTCAAGAGGACTCAGGGCACTTGCACCTCCTCTCGGAAAGTCTATCTCCTCTTCTCCTACACTAAGCCTGTAAAACACATCAAAATTCGCACAATCGATAAATGAGCATTACAACACATGGCTTGTAACTCGCCACGTGCATCCAACATCTTAAGACATAACAACTAAAATCACACGTTAATATCAAACGATCAAGATAATAACCACACATACAAACAGAACTATTAACAAATAAAGTGTATACCTAGAATTGTTATTTTCTAATGCAGTTTTCTGCTTCTTTTGGCGATTTAGATGTTGTTTATCTGAGTTGGGCCTCTTCGTAGCCATCTTGACTTTCGAGTAGATACCAGGAATGCGCGGAAAAATGATCACACAGGAATCCCCACAGGCAGCCCATGCTCTTGACTTTTTAGTCCAGTCAATCTGTGGTTTGAGTCCAAACAAATTGCAATAGAATTTTTCTCACTGTAATTATGTTAGGATAGGTGTTCTAAACAACATACTAAAAATCCCAAAAAATCACTTCGGTGGAACATCCTCAAAAATTGAATTTAAGATTTCATCATTTCACCACAGGGACCCCACAATTGGAAAAAAATTGACGAAGCTGTTAAATTTTGTCAAATATGAAATAATAGAAATATTTCCATTACATTGTGATAGAATAGTGTTTCTGTACATATATTTTCAATTTCCAATCAAATTCGTTGAAGTAACATGATAAAAATCAATATTTAGAATACTTCTCACCACAGGGATCCCGCATCTCAAAATTGAAATTTTAAAATTTCCGAAAAATTTCTGAAGGAATTTCACTATAGAAGTAAAGATAAAAATCATTATTAGAGTTTTGTTTTGTTGTGAATTCAGAACATTAGTCTTTTTCTCGGTTTAGCAAGTTTGCCGTTTTAGGTCCCGTCGACGTCCACACTAGTGCGTTTTAGTTTGAAAACGCATACATTTTGATCCGTTTAGGCTTTCCGTCCACACTAATACGCTGAGCGTATCATCGAAACCGCATCGATTTGAAAACGTTCTTGAAAGTGGATCAAAATGAAAACGCATACATATCGTATTAGTGTGGACGGTCGAAAACGTATAGAAATGAAAACGCTTAGGTCAAATATACCACATTAGCATGCGCATGTTGTCAAACTCACGCAACACCATCGTTTCGATTGTTTTTGAGCGTATTAATGTGGACGGTCGAAAACGGTGCAAAACGGTAGTGTGGACGCGAATCGATCGATGCGTTTTCAAATCAAACGAAAACGGGTCCAAACGAAAACGCACTAGTGTGGACAGTGCCTTAGTTGAAGGTTGGCCGTTGGCCAACCAGTTGGTATAGTTGGACAAGTGCTGGGCTATCGTGCTGGAGGTGTGGGATTCGCGTCTCGGCCAGACCAATACTCAGGGTCTTTAAATAATTGAGAAGAAGGTGATGTAAATCGGCATTTGCTAATAGTTAGACTTTCACGTCTTCTTCACGATAAGGATGTAAAACCGGAGGTCCCGTCCCGTCTCTCCACACACCACATACAACTGTTCGACTAAGAGTAGGGCACTGAGCTCATGGCGGTGTGGACAGGCTTACAATTCTAGCATTCAGATCGTCTTTGCGGTAGGTATGTAAAAAGGTTGCTAGTAAATAAGACCTCGTACTTAAATACAGCCACTAGCAACCTCATGGACTTTGCCGAGTGCTGGAACTACATAGACGAAGAGTCCTTTTATAACAAACGGTATGGTATTCAAGAAGCAGTGTTACCAACCGCATGATATTGAAGAAGTAGCCTAACTAAATAAGTAAAGCTCCATTTTCAAATTTATCCGGGGTAGTGTGGACGGGCCTTTAGAAGAGCATGCCAATGCCAGAAGAGCTTGTAGATATTGCATGAGGTGCGACAAGTAGTGGTTTCTATTTACACTCATCAGATGAAAAAACCCCTGAAAATTCAAGAAGTGCTTTATTCATGAAATGTCTAAAATAGCGCAAAAGAAGGATCATGTAGGATCAATTCACAGATGGAAAAAGTGACCAGCAATCGTAGCCACTTAAGAGATATAGAAACCACTTAGTTCGGCAGTCACAGTTAGTGCAACACTGGAAACCACTCGTACTCTAGACGTGCCGTATATCTAAATACAGATGATGGAGGTAACTCTGCAGGTTAAATATTCAGAAATTTATCGATCCTTTCTATATACGAATCAAACCTCGTTAAACGCGCCTGCTGCTATGCCAAGCTTTCACGAATTAAAAATAGAACCAGTATTCTCATGCGCAGTGTAAATACCACTGATAGACTCAGGATGCGTGGTAGAGAACTGACAGAAATAATGCTGAATCCCATTGCAAATGGCCTCTCTCTATAGTATGTTCAACCGTCTTGCCGCTTACATATGTACATATGTACTACAGCGTATCTAGTTAAATTATAACATTTAATCTCAAAGTCGTGACGAGGGATGTGGGATCAGGGATCACACTGCCTAGGATCAGGAATCACATATTGTCAGAATCAGCTGGAATGATCAGGGATCACAGAAGAGGGATCGGGATCATATGAGTAAATTCAGGGGTAAGGGATCAAAATAAGCGAGGCTTGGGGAGCAGGCCAGGATCTAACTTTTGTGTACAAAATCGGGATCAATCACGAGAAAATGTCCCTTGTAACGACCCATTAACAAAAATTAAAACAAACAGGTCTTGCTGCTTCGCAGCTCAAAATACGTGTCAGGGAGTAAGTTAGGCAAGCCTCTGGTGACCAGGGTATATCAATAATAATTTTCAGCCAATTACAGCTTAAAACCTTCAGACGTCAGAATTTATTTCGGAAATCAAATATGCCCTTGAAATATTACATTTTTGAGATGCGGGATCCCTGTGGTGAAAAGTATTCTATATATTGATTTTTATCCTATTACTTCAACCTATTTGATTGGAAATTGAAAACATCTGTACAGAAACACTATTCTATCATAATATAATGGAAATATTTCTATTATTTCATATTTGACAAAATTTAACAGCTTGGTCATTTTTTTTCCAATTGCGGGTTCCCTGTGGTGAAATGATGAAATCTTTAATTCGATTTTTGAGGATGTTCCACCGAAGGGATTTTTTGGGATTTTTAGTATGTTGTTTAGGACACCTATCCTAACATATTTACAGTGAGAAAAATTCTATTGCAATTTGTTTGGACTGGACCCAAAAAAATCCGTAGATTGACTGGACTATTTAACTTATAAAAACAAGCGACTTTTTCAGCTTATAAAAAATCAATTGATTAGCAACTTTTTACCTCATGCATTGATGTGTTGATATGAAGCGATTTGTGTCGTAATTTATCTTTTTTTTAACCCCCCTCCCCTCCCCCTACAATCAACCTCGTTCCCAGGGCCCTCTCCCTTCGCTATTCAAGTAAATATAGTATTCGTGCTTATAATAAATCTAGCCTATTATATTAGTCTGTTTCAAGGCTGTCAATCAAACCAGAGCGCATGCTGAACCTAAAAGTTATCAGAAGTTAATAACGAGAAGTGTCTATCTTGACAATAAACCTATACTATACCCTATCACAAAGATGAGTGAGCTATTTTTAGCGCGTAATCTGATTGGCTTGGTGAAATGGCGTGTTCACAAGGAACCGATAGGATTCTCTTATTTCCTTATACAACTTAGCCGTCACGCAATCGCTGAGAATGAACGTCACCGTCTTCTCACAAGTGTTCATTAGCAATGTTTCTTCCTCCTCCTCTTTCCTAATACGTAGAGCTTCCATTTCTGTGATTGCTCGCCACCGCCTTGTGCAAAAGCGTCAATAAGCATTCACCTTTCCTTTCCTCCTCTCTGCCTCATATAACTTCCACTGCTGAAAATAGAACCTCCCCCCCCCCCCCCTTGTTAGAGCCATTGGTTAAAGAGTTGGTTTGACTATTATTTATAACATCTGAAACGCTTCAACAAGTAACACTTCTGTATGATGGTACTTTAATCAAATCACTTTACAGCTGATTGTATAGTATATGTTTAACTATTTCTAGAATAAATCGATACGATATCAAAAGAAAAGTATTAATAGTTTAATCCTATACAGACGTATTGATTTTGGAATGCTCACGTTATCTACATGTTTGTTGTATCTCTTGCGTGTGTAGAGTTTGTTCTGTTCCTGGTTCTCCCAGAATTGTTAGTAACGTTTCTTCTGCACAGTAATGTTTTTGCTGCTTCGCGGAAATCAGACAGACAGACAAAGTACACACAAGGGCTGAAACTAGAGTTGACGACCGGAAGAAAATAGCTTGCAATAAAATTAAATGAATTCCAATCGATGCAATTAAAACGACGAGTTGATGGAAAGAAATGGTAACTAAAAAAAATCAATGCATATATGAATAAAGGAAGGTAACAACACGAATAAAGAAGTAACGAATACAAAACCATTCTGACCGCACTACCGATTCGTTTTCTTCGTAGTTTTCTTTGTACTTCAGACAGATTGTCTTCAATGGCTTGTGGATTGGACAGTCTCAGTAAGGTTAGAATACTCAGTAAAGCCAGTACCAGAAATAAGACTATTAGTATAATATAATTGATGGAAGTCCATAAATAGGAATAAAATCTTAATTCTGATTTTATATAACAATAGCCATCTTTTCCCGTGCTAAAAATTGCTTCATACAATCTCATTGCAGCAGAAATCAACCAGGAGCAAGTAAGCAAACACACACGTTGTTTTACCGAGTATGGTCGTGATATCTGAACAACTCGCCTTGTTGTGATTCTGTATCGTTCAATGCTGATGATTAAAAGGGTAACAAGAGATAATGTTTGAGAAGTGCCCCATAGAAAGCGAATTGCTTTACAAGCAAAATTACCAACACTATCATCACGCCATAAATTGTACCCCAAAATATTTATTTGTGCCTCTATTAATGTAATTACTGTAAAGAGCGTATCTGATACGGCCATGTTGATGATCAAGAAATGAAGATTTCTTCTCACGGTGTACTTAGCAGCGAGTACGATGGTAAATACGTTACAACACACACCAAATCCACCAACAAGGAATAATGCTGCCATTTGAACAGCTCGATCAACGTCTGTAGGAGGTTCATGGTACTTGCAGTAGCTGTTACCTCGTGTAACGTTAGACTGGTTCATGTTCAAGAATCTGTTGTTGCGATGTTGTTATCAGTAGAAGCTAGTAGATCCTTAGTTGTCTGCTGGTACTGACTTGTAACTAACATATATATGGGTTCTAGCTTTCTTTAATTAGTTTTTCGATTCATTAATATCATTGCAATTAATATTTTAATTAAAATTCTCAATGGAAATTGATATACAGCAAAATGATTTTTTATTTTTCGCTAGAAAATATAATCAGCTAATCCAATCAGTCACCCGACAAATGATAATTACTTTATCAAGAACGTGAAACTTTTTCATCGGTGGGTTTCAAAAGCACTAATTACTGTTCCATCAATGATATGGATTTCAAGATGTTCAATTTAGCAATCGATTACTAGAAAACTCGAGATTCAATCCAATACTTTCTCAACGAAATAAAACTTTTTCATCGTTTCAAATCCACTTATTACTTCCAAGATTTTCAATATACCAATCGATTATGGTAAACACTCGAGCCGTGGACACTTTTTCTCGATGTTGTCTATCAGTAGATTCAGACTTGTAATTGCTTTCTTTAAATAGTTTGAGGAATATCACAAATATCATTATCTTGCAGCTGCTGGTAATTATTCTAATATATCGTTTATATTATGAACTACTCGTTCACATATTGTCGCAAACAGTGAGAATTGATATTTGCGGCAGAATTTTACATCGCAGTGACTATATACCCAGCAGCCGGTCGCGGTCTCAAAAAAACTAAATACTCGGCAGTCCAAACTTATCCATTTCTTTTTAAAACTTGTTACAAAGATAACATAGAATTAATCAAAACTTCTGATTGTTCGTTTTGGTGTAAGATATCTAAACATGTCTTAGGTAAAACTGATGAACTATTTGTCTGCATGTGGACTGTATATTCCTCCGGAAAACTCTATTTATTTTGAAGATAAAAGTTTTGATCAACTAGAACAAGATATTGACACTTTTGCAAAAAAGGAAAATATTCTTATTTTGGGAGATTTTAATGCCAGAATTGGCACAAACAGAGATGTAATAGATCAAAAACGAGTGCGAGTGTTTGATCAGGGGTTCCAAACACCGAGAAGCGGATGAAAGCACGAGGCCGCAGGCCGAGTGCTTTTATCCGTTTCGAGGTGTTTGGAGCCCCTGATCAAACACGAAGCACAAGTTTTTGATATGGCTTCTCAAACAAATCACTAAATAAAACATTTTGAACTTTTTATTAAATAATTAGTATCACCCTCTAAGCAAAACATCAATAAGATATAACATCAACCCAAAACTTTCAACGAATTCGTTATTAGCTTAGTTGGTAAATCATTAGAATTGCAAGCCAGAGGTTCCCGGTTCGAGTCACAGGAAGTCCAAAATAAAATAAAAAATAAATATAAAATAAAAATAAAATGTTAGGCAATTAGTTAGGTAGGTAGGTAAATAAACAGGCATGACAGGCAAAAAAGGAGATAGCAGTGGAATAAAGAAAAAAAAAAGAGTAAATTGGAATGAATGAGAAATTACTTTTAAGCTAATTTATACAATGTCTTGATCAGTGTCTTGATCAGTGACTTGATCAGTGTCTTGATCAGTGTTTGATCGGTGTATCAAGACCTATGCACGTGACTGAAATACAAAGTTGTAATTGGTCCCTGAGATAATGAATTATTAATGAGTTTGAGAAACTATTAGCAAGGATGGAAATACTTTCATCAAAAACGATTGCAGTAGTTTAAGTGTAGAACCGATATCACGACTAAATTTTGATAGTTTTACAAATCCGCAAGGCAAAAAATTACTTAAACCATGCAAAGTATTTGATTTAAGAATACTTAATGGCAGATTTTCAGGTGATTCTTTAGGTAAAATAAACAACGGCGTTTGTACTGTCGATAACATAATCACGGATCAGAATTTACTCCAAAACGTTAAATTTTTTATCGTAGATCGGCCAAATTTCCTTTCAGACCACTAGTGGTTAAAGTCCGAGAATTTGGAGCTTAATAATTCAACACATGATAATATAGTTGTTGATGAACTTCAACGACTTCCTCCTCAATTCATTTGGTCTTCTGATTCAATTGAGCCTTTTAATCAAGCGATGACTTCATCCGATGTAAAATATTTAATCAACAAATTTTTATCTAAGGATTTTTCATTGTTTAAGAAAGAAGGTTTTAATGATACAGTTTTTGTGAAAGTATATGTAATATTGCATTGACTGAAGTGTGAACGAGTGAATAGAGGAGAAGGAAGAAGTGATGGAAATAAAAAGTGTAGTGAGAGTGACAGGAATTATTGGTAAAAGAGAAAGAAGATGTAAAATAGAATATGTAAGGGAAGGTCGACTGGGTAGAGGAAAGAAAAAAAAGATGGATAGAGGAGTGTTCAAAGGTGGGTGTGGTGTTGTAGTGGTGTGTGTAAATTTCGAGATAAGTCAAGGGTTAGAGGAAAGTCATATGAATGTATAGGCAGATGGGCAAAATACCAATAAATGAAAAAAAGGTAAAAATGTAAATGAACCAGGTAACCAGACATGAAACAAAAATTAGCTGACACAGTGAAATGGAGGATAAACGGTCAAAATGGAAGACAGGTTTGAACAAATAATGAGCTGACAAGAAAAGAAACAAAAACAAAGGAGGACGAAGGGACAAAAGTACGAATAAAAGGCATAAAAATAAAGATGAAATGCGGACAGACCTAAGAAAAGACGTACAAATTGATATAAAGAACAATTGTAAAAGTGTGTGTATTTTGAATATCCACATTGTATGAATGTGGAAAATCAATTATCCAAGATAGATGTGGAATTGCAGAAATCCAAACTGGGAAATTCAGTATTTTTCCAAACATGGTATTTTGAATATCCACATTGTATGAATGTGGAAAATCAATTATCCAAGATAGAGGTGGAATTGCAGAAATCCAAACTGGGAAATTCAGTATTTTTCCAAACATGGTATTTTGAATATCCACATTGTATGAATGTGGAAAATCAATTATCCAAGATAGATGTGGAATTGCAGAAATCCAAACTGGGAAATTCAGTATTTTTCCAAACATGGTATTTTAAAAATACACATTACACAAATGTGGAAAATCAAATATCCAAATCCATTCATGGAAAATCAAAATCCATATATGGTTAATATGTGGTTATTAAATAATTAAAAATATTTTCCATAAGAAATCCACAAATATTCCACGTTTGGCTTTTTGTCATGTGTGGAAATCCTAAAAAACATAAATTATCCACACGATATTTAATGTGGAAATTTGTAATTTTTTCCAGTGGTAGCTGAATGAAATAAATTGACCCAATAACAACAAAACTCTTGAATTTGCAATGAGTTGAGTGATTGAAACCACATTTATTAACATGGCAATGTATTCTAGATGTCATGGGTACTTTCTTTGCAATTTACTTACGGATGACCTTTCTTAAATTCCTGCTTTTCTTCATTTAATATACGTGTAAGTTGTTTAATTGGGATTCTGCTTGGTTCTCTATCACGTTGAAGTACAGCACGAGGTTTGTTTATTACACATTCCACGGCATATTCAGAAGCAAGAAACTTTGCAAATCGAGACCTCAGACATTGTTTGGACATATAATCTTTATTAATTGTATTTACATCAACAGACAATTGTACAGCTTTTTCAAACAAATTACAATCGTTTTCTAACGATATTAACAAAATGTTCATGGACTGTTGTATTCTTACATATACGAGCGACACGAGCAAGATAAGACTAGTTTAAGCGATTAAAATGCTAAATAAAATCGCCTTTTTATTTAACATTATTACGAAAACATCTTCATTCAATAGGCTTAATGAGCTTACAATAAGTAAAAAACAAGTAAATAATATAAAAAAGGTTTGTTATTTTGGTGTCTTCAGGACTTACATATAAATACCGTAGGTTGTTGTTTTCTAATATTAGGGCGGACGTGTTCAATCTCACGTCTTGTCTCAGTTCGACCTTGATCTCTTCGGACGATACCTTGCTGCTTTCCATATCTTGTGAGGAATTCACTTCAGTATAGTTCGTTTTGTCACTGTCATTTGTATTGTCGTTTGGGATATTTTTGCTATGATCATCAACGATCTGGTGTGAACTAGTGAGAACTATGAGATCATGGTTGACAAAAGCACCATTTGGGATCCCTGTGGTCGAGTTCGTAAAGCATCATGGGGGACTATACGCGACGTTGCCAGATAGATAGATAGATAGATAGATAGATAGATAGATAGATAGATAGATAGATAGATAGATAGATAGATAGATAGATAGATAGATAGATAGATAGATAGATAGATAGATAGATAGATAGATAGATAGATAGATAGATAGATAGATAGATAGATAGATAGATAGATAGATAGATAGATAGATAGATAGATAGATAGATAGATAGATAGATAGATAGATAGATAGATAGATAGATAGATAGATAGATAGATAGATAGATAGATAGATAGATAGATAGATAGATAGATAGATAGATAGATAGATAGATAGATAGATAGATAGATAGATAGATAGATAGATAGATAGATAGATAGATAGATAGATAGATAGATAGATAGATAGATAGATAGATAGATAGATAGATAGATAGATAGATAGATAGATAGATAGATAGATAGATAGATAGATAGATAGATAGATAGATAGATAGATAGATAGATAGATAGATAGATAGATAGATAGATAGATAGATAGATAGATAGATAGATAGATAGATAGATAGATAGATAGATAGATAGATAGATAGATAGATAGATAGATAGATAGATAGATAGATAGATAGATAGATAGATAGATAGATAGATAGATAGATAGATAGATAGATAGATAGATAGATAGATAGATAGATAGATAGATAGATAGATAGATAGATAGATAGATAGATAGATAGATAGATAGATAGATAGATAGATAGATAGATAGATAGATAGATAGATAGATAGATAGATAGATAGATAGATAGATAGATAGATAGATAGATAGATAGATAGATAGATAGATAGATAGATAGATAGATAGATAGATAGATAGATAGATAGATAGATAGATAGATAGATAGATAGATAGATAGATAGATAGATAGATAGATAGATAGATAGATAGATAGATAGATAGATAGATAGATAGATAGATAGATAGATAGATTGATCTGTTTACGCACCTAGAAATAGGCATGTTTGGAAGGTTTTGATGCTTGGGCTAAAATACCAAAGAAGTAATGCTCAATGAAAATTTTTCAAACTCTTATAGCTTCTTTCAAATTAAATCTTTTTTTCTCAAACTTTCACAAGTTATTGTTATTGTGAATGCCATCATATGATAGCTTTCTTTTTCTTAAAACATCAATTTTAAAAATTATGATATTTATGAAAGTCGTCTATATTAGTATATTTGAAAGCTGTCAATCAAACCAGACCGCATGCTGATCCTAAAAATAACCAGAAGTTCATAACGAGAAGTGTATATCTTGATTATAAACCTATACCCTGTCACAAAGATATATGCGTAAGTTATTTTCAGTAGCGCGTAATCTGATTGGTTGGGTGAAATGGCGTGTACACACGGAACCGATCTGGCTGACACAAAAACGAACGCCAAAAAATTGATAGGATTCTCTTCTCTTTCCCCATACAACTTAGCAGTCACGCAATCGCTGAGAATGAACGTCACCGTCTTCTCTTTCCTCTTTCTTCTTTTTCTTTTTGTAAAGCGTCAATAAGCATTCACCTTTCCTTTACTCGTCTCTCAGCTCATATAACTTCCACTGCTGAAAATAGCCCCCCCCCCTCTTGTTAGAGCCATTGGTTTAAGAGCCCGGGGGGACTCCCTTAGAAAATGGTAAGGGGTGCTCGACGGACCTTTTAGGGTCGAAAATAAGACCTTCGCGTACCTTTTAGGGTCTCGCACTGGCATCGTACCTTTTAGGGTCAGTTTTCGAACTGAAGATTATACATATTGAAATTTTTTTTAATGTGGTTGTACCTTTTAGGGTCTGAAATCAGTATCTGAGTTAATTTATGCGTACCTTTTAGGGTCATTTTCAAAACCGTCCGTCGAGCATCCCTATCCATTTTCTAAGGGATTCCCCCCCCCCTCCCCCCCCCGGGTTTAAGAGTTGGTTTGACTATTATTTATAAACATCTGAAACGCTTCAACAAGTAACACTTCTGTGTGATGGTACTTTAATCAAATAACTTTACAGCTGAAATGTTTAACTATTTCTATAATAAATCGATACGATATCAAAAGAAAAGTATTAATAGTTTAATCCTGTACAGACGTATTGATTTTGGAATGTTCACGTTATCTACATGTTTGTTGTAACTCTTGCTTGTGTAGAGTTTGTTCTGTTCCTGGTTCTCACAGAATTGTTAGTAACGTTTCTTCTGCACAGTAATGTTTTTGCTGCTTCGCGGAAATCAGACAGACAGACAAAGTACACACAAGGGCTGAAACTAGAGTTGACGACCGGAAGAAAACAATCTATGATGAAATGTAATGAATAGAAATCGATGCATTTATTATTAAAAAGATTATAAAGATAAGTTGATGAAAAGAAATAGGAACTAAACAAAATCAATACATATATGAAATTAGGAAGGTAACAACACGAATAAAGAAGTAACGAATACAAAACCATTCTGACCGCACTACCGATTCGTTTTCTTCGTAGTTTTCTTTGTACTTCAGAGAGATTGTCTTCAATGGCTTGTGGATTGGACAGTCTCCGTAAGGTTAGAATACTCAGTAAAGCCAGTACCAGAAATAAGACTATTAGTATAATATAATTGATGGAAGCCCATAAATAGGAATAAAATCTTAATTCTGATTTTATATAACAATAGCCATCTTTTCCCGTGCTAAAAATTGCTTCATACAATCTCATTGCAGCAGAAATCAACCAGGAGCAAGCAAGCAAACACACACGTTGTTTTACCGAGTATGGTCGTGATATCTGAACAGCTCGCCTTGTTGTGATTCTGTATCGTTCAATGCTGATGATTAAAAGGGTAACAAGAGATAATGTTTGAGAAGTGCCCCATAGAAAGCGAATTGCTTTACAAGCAAAATTACCAACACTATCATCACGCCATAAATTGTACCCCAAAATATTTATTTGTGCCTCTATTAATGTAATTACTGTAAAGAGCGTATCTGATACGGCCATGTTGATGATCAATTAAGAAATGAAGATTTCTTCTCACGGTGTACTTAGCAGCGAGTACGATGGTAAATACGTTACAACACATACCAAATCCACCAACAAGGAATAATGCTGCCATTTGAACAGCTCGTTGAACGTCTGTAGGAGGTTCATCATACTTGCAGTAGCTGTTACCTCGTGTAACGTTAGACTGGTTCATGTTCAAGATTTGTTGCGATGTTGTTATCAATAGATCCTTAGTTGTCTGCTGGTACTGACTTGTAACTAACATATATATGGGTTCTAGCTTTCTTTAAATAGTTTTTCGATTCATTAATATCATTGCAATTAATATTTTAATTAAAATTCTCAATGGAAATTGATATACAGCAAAATGATTTTTTATTTTTCGCTAGAAAATATAATCAGCTAATCCAATCAGTCACCCGACAAATGAGAATTACTTTATCAACAACGTGAAACTTTTTCATCGGTGGGTTTCAAAAGCACTAATTACTGTTCCATCAATGATATGGTTTTCAAGATGTTCAATTTAGCAATCGATTACTAGAACACTCGAGATTCAATCCAATACTTTCTCAACGAAATACAACTTATTATCGTTTCAAGTGCACTTATTACATCCAAGATTTTCAATATACCAATCGATTATGGTAAACACTCGAGCCGTGGACACTTTTTCTCGATGTTGTCTATCAGTAGATTCAGACTTGTAATTGCTTTCTTTAAATAGTTTGAGGAATATCACAAATATCATTATCTTGCAGCTGTTGGTAATTATTCTAATATATCGTTTATATCATGAACTACTCGTTCACATATTGTCTCAAACAGTGAGAATTGATATTTGCGGCAGAATTTTACATCGCAGTGACTATATACCCAGCAGCCGGTCGCGGTCTCAAAAAAACTAAATACCCGGCAGTCCAAACTTATCCATTTCTTTTTAAAACTTGTTACAAAGATAACATAGAATTAATCAAAACTTCTGATTGTTCGTTTTGGTGTAAGATATCTAAACATGCCTTAGGTAAAACTGATGAACTATTTGTCTGTGGACTGTATATTCCTCCGGAAAACTCTATTTATTTTGAAGATAAAATTTTTGATCAACTAGAACAAGATATTGACACTTTTGCAAAAAAGGAAAATATTCTTATTTTGGGAGATTTTAATGCCAGAATTGGCACAAACAGAGATACTATTAGCAAGGATGGAAATACTTTCATCAAAAACGATTGCAGTAGTTTAAGTGTAGAACCGATATCACGACTAAATTTTGATAGTTTTACAAATCCGCAAGGCAAAAAATTACTTGAACTTTGCAAAGTATTTGATTTAAGAATACTTAATGGCAGATTTTCAGGTGATTCTTTGGGTAAAATAAACAACGGCGTTTGTACTGTCGATAACATAATCACCACATAATCACGGATCAGAATTTACTCCAAAACGTTAAATTTTTTATCGTAGATCGGCCAAATTTCCTTTCAGACCACTAGTGGTTAAAGTCCGAGAATTTGGAGCTTAATAATTCAACACATGATAATATAGTTGTTGATGAACTTCAACGACTTCCTCCTCAATTCATTTGGTCTTCTGATTCAATTGAGCCTTTTAATCAAGCGATGACTTCATCCGATGTAAAATATTTAATCAACAAATTTTCATCTAAGGATTTTTCATTGTTTAAGAAAGGTATTAATGATACAGCTCAACAGGAACAAAATAGTTTTGATAAAGCAGCCAGTCTTTCCTTAAAGTTAAAATTGATTAAACGTAAAACAAAGAAAAGAAACGTTTGTAGTAAGAAATGGTTTGATTATGACTGTAAAAAAGCCAGAAAAGAACTTAGACAAATTTCAAATCAAAAACACTCTGATCCTTTAAATATTGCTCTTTATAATAGAGAACAGTATCATCTTAAACTAAAGTCTTTTAAACAATTACTGCAATCTAAGAAAAAGGAATTCCATGCAAACAAATTGTTACAATTGGAAAACAATTCTGAAAATACCGAATTTTGGAGAATCCACAACAGTGGACTTTCCAGTCACTTCATTCTAGGAAGGGAACCTCTCCTACACAGAACTCATTAGTGGATCTACTAAAACAAATGGCACATGAGAGTGAACACAGTCAATTTAATTCCGAACTCAAGTGTCTCATTGTTGACTATGAAATTGAAACAGCCATTAAATTGCTCAAAGGTAAAAAAGCAGCTGCATCTGATAAAATTAGAAACGAAATGATTAAACATAGTTTTAATGTTATGCTTCCAGTTTGTAATAAACCTTTCAACCTCATTTTACAATCTGGTATATTTCCAGACGCTTGGTGTGTTGGTTCTTTAACCCCTATTTTTAAAAGTGGTGATCGATCTGACACTCGCAAGTAATTATAGAGGGATTTGTGTTTCTAGTTGTCTAGGCAAATTCTTTTCTGTTATTCTTAATCAAAGACTATTACATTTTACGCAAAAGCACAACTTATTACATACATCTCAAATACGGGTTATGCCAAACTTTCGAACTTCTGATCATATATTTACATTACGCTCTTTAATTGATAAGCATGTCGTCAATAAGAAAAAGGGAACAATTTACGCTTGTTTTATCGACTTCAAAAAAGCCCTTGATTCTATATGGCATGAAGGTTTACTACTTCGATTGTTACAAAATGATATCAACGGTAACTTTTACAAGCTTATCAAGAGTTTATATTCTAAATCTTCTTGTTACATCGAGCGAAAAGCTCGATGTCTGAAAATGCACAGTGTTCTTCTCTTGGTCTACACATTTAAAAGCGGCTTAAGATGACAAAATTAATACAATGTGAATAAGGAACCGTTTCTAGTTGACAACATTGAAGTTGTATAGACATTTTGAACGTGCCATTCCCAGATACAATATGGAAGTCGGCAATAGCTGATGGAACTGAGCTCGATGTGAGCGCTCCATTACCAGAAATCGAAGACATGTGACGTCACCGCATGCTAAAGTTAGATTTGTGGCATTTAAAAATGGCCGCTCAGAATTACTGATAAATGTATGGGCTCAGAAAGAAAATGTCTAATATATTTGCTAAATATCATCGTATTTATCGGTGCCGCCCCCTAATTTTTAACTCGAGTATAAGTTTTATTCATTTATGCAAGTTACGTTTGATTTAGTTTTCTCAATATGCAGCACAAAGGAATAACATTATCGAGAAATAATTGCTTTACTTTAGTCTGTATTTCAGCGAAAATGTGTAATTTACCAAGTGTGTTCAGCATCGCCTGCCATCGATAGTTTACAAGGATCCATCCTTGCCGCCCTCTTAAAATGCTCCTGAGATTACGGGCTTTTCAATGCTGTTTTAGAAGTATTTCCAAGTAATACATCAATGACGCAGATTAACAGTAAAAAGTGATGATTTTTTAGTTTTAAAAATTTCCATTTTACACCAAAATATCATAAAAAATGACCGATAAATCCTGCAAAGAAGCTTGTTTCGATCGTCGAGTCGATTGCAATGTTTACTGCTTAGTAGCCTGGTGATTTTACGTGTTATACCGCTGTTTAAAGAATCCGAAGGCTTCTTAAGCGGGAAATTCAAAATTCAAAGTTCATAGAATGGGCTTCCTGTGTCCTTTTGAAATTTTCTAAGTGACCTAATACGTTCGAATTATTCTATGCTGAGCGTAAGCGGGCGCTTCAATTTTAAATATATCAACTGCACCAGAAGCGCTTGGTACTTCTAAACAAACTTATAGTAGTTTGGTTTTGATAAATTGATTTATTTCGATAGAAATTCGAGGATAATTCTGGACTGCCAGTAGACCGCTGGTCATAATATCGCGGACGTAAAATGTCCTAGATTTCTGGTAATGCATATAAGTTAGGCTCAAAACGTACAAAATCCTTTGAATATACCCGTGAAGTACTTCGAGGTTGTATTCTTAGTCCTTTGCTATTCAATTTATTCTTAAATGAATTATCTATCTCGCTTGAAAACAGCAATTGTGCTGATTCTTTTTTTCTCCCTAATGAATGTTAACTTTCTTCTCTACTTTATGCGGATGATTTAGTTCTTTTATCTCAGTAAATAACAGGTTGGTTTACAAAATTCAATAAATCTTGCTAATGATTTTTGTTCAAAATGGCAAATGTCGGTTTACGAGAAAAAAACGAAAACAATGATCTTTTGCAAAAAAGAAACTGAAAAAATGAAACAGCTTTCTTTTACATTAAATGGCAACAAACTCGAAAATGTAAAATATTTTACATACTTTATAGGTGCAAAATTAGTTGTACTGGGAATTTTTCTAATCATCAAGCTCAATCAAAAGAAAAACCTTTTACACGCTTTTTATAAAATCACGAATACAGTTGATCTCAGTTAGCTTGTCGATTATTTGATTCATTGATAGTACCTATCCTTACTTATTCAAGTGAAGTTTGGGGTGTTTATCAAAAACATGATTTTGAAAAATGGGATAAAAATCCAATTGAAAAAGTCCATCTTCGCTTTTGTAAATACTACCTTGGTGTCAACAATAAGGCGTCTAATATTGCTTCTAGATCTGATCTCGAACGTTTTCTTTTAAAATTAATTATTGATAAACTTTTTCTTAAATACTATTATCATTTATTATGTTTACCGGATAACTCCATTGCTAAACAAGCACTCTTTCTTTCTCAATCCTTGCACGAACAACGTAATCCTTGTTATGACATTTTTATTTCGTAAAGCATTTTATTGAACTTTTTTCGTTGTTAGATCCTTTCGTAGCTAAACATTTGTCTAAAAAAAATAGTATTTAAGCTCATAGCATTTTTAGATTTTAAATTTTAGCTGTAAATAGGTTAAGTATAATATCTGATACATATTTGTATTATCATATGTATATAGTATTATATTATTATTGTTATATTGTTGTAATGCGCATTTGATATTATATAAATGATCTCCAAAACTAATTTACAAGAATATCATGATAAAATGCATGAAGAATTTTTATTTTATACATTGGAAATCACTTTTAAACAATTCCAAAAAAAAATTAACATTTTATACAAAGTTCTAAGAATTTTATGAAATTGAAAATTTTTGGCGTCCGACGAAAGCTCAAGATCCAAATAAAAAATACAGTAGTACACGGCCTCAAACCGCAGGCAGCCCAAGCAATTCACTTTTACAGTAGAGATATGTGAGGGAAAAATCGATACTTTTTATTGTAATAAATTTGAACATATTTCAATCCTGTGTTGTTGTTAAATTTATTTTATGTCATTCTGGGTGGTTTTTGAACGTTTTAGAGCATTTTTTCTTAATGTTTGCCCACCTGTACTTAAATATGGAACGGCTGGTCACTCGTGATCGAGATCGCTTGTCTTCGATGGTCGAAAAAATTATGTTTAATCCTTCCTTTGCTTTCAAAATCCCCTCAGCAACATAGATTAATGATCCTTCTGTCCAGAGACCAGCAAAATTTTCACGGATCCCCAGTCAGACCTCACGAAATCATAGATATTGAACGATTTTCAACGACAATTTTCCTTCATATGATCTGTGACTAGCGCTTAACAGACCGATAACTTCGCAACCGGGCCTTCTTTTGTAAAACTCATTCTGATTGGATGATTGGTAACCATGGAATTCCCGACTCCAAAAACGAGTTGGTGGACTGGTACTAGAACGACCGAGAAGGCCTGGGCAAATTGTTTGCGCAGACGAAACAAAATGGCGTCTGTAGCAAACCTTCACAAAATTCTGAGTGCACTGCGAGTAAAAGGTTTTTTTTTACTGAAGATAATATTCCTGGGGCTTGTTTAACTTGACGAACACCAGAAGAATGCAATTTGACACTTTGTAAGACTTGTACGGCGGAAAGAAAGTCACATCTTGTCAAAAGGTTG
The DNA here is from genome assembly GCA_949775045.1 of Metridium senile. Taxonomy (NCBI): domain Eukaryota; kingdom Metazoa; phylum Cnidaria; class Anthozoa; order Actiniaria; family Metridiidae; genus Metridium; species Metridium senile. The sequence continues at coordinate 16,183,659 of OX459107.1, forward strand.
GTAAAATTTCCACGAAATTTTGGGTTTTGTTTGTTGATATTTATCGTTTTGTAGATTCTTTTTTCTTATCACGAAAATAAATTTACAGCTTAAGAGCTTAATGAACTCTGTTTTATCAGATAAAGAATTAAGGGATAATTAATTAACCGATAAATATCACCAAACAAAACCCAAAGTATTGTCGAAATTTAACCACGTTGTTGCGTTGTTTAGGTCGTAAAGGAACCTCTACACAGAAATCATCGTTTCAATTGTGCCACATTTCATTCGTCTGGTGTTTATTGATGTAAACAAGCCCCAGGAATATCATCTTCAGTAAAGAAACGCCTTTACTCGCAGTACAATCAGAATTTTCTGAAGGTTCACTACACACGCCATTTCGCTTCGTCTACACAGACGATTTCCCCAGGACTTCGCGGTCATTCTAGTACCACTCGCCCTAGTCGTTTTTGGAGTCGGGAATAGAACTTTCACAAGTTATTGTTATTGTGAAGGCCTATCATATGATAGCTTTCTTTTTCTTAAAACATCAATTTTAAAAATTATGATAATCAGTGGCGGCCATTTATGAAAGTCGTCTATATTAGTATACTTGAAAGCTGTCAATCAAACCAGACCGCATGCTGATCCTAAAAATAACCAGAAGTTCATAACGAGAAGTGTATATCTTGATTATAAACCTATACCCTATCACAAAGATGTATGCGTAAGTTATTTTCAGTAGCGTGTAATCTGATTGGTTGGGTGAAATGGCGTGTTCGCACAGAACCGATCTGGCTGACACAAGAACGAACGCCAAAAAGTTGATAGGATTCTCTTCTCTTTCCCCATACAACTTATCCGTCACGCAATCGCAGAGAATGAACGTCACCGTCTTCTCACAAGTGTTCCCTCCTCCTCTTTCCTATTTTGTAAAGCGTCAATAAGCATTCACCTTTCCTTTCATTCTTTCTGCCTCATAAAACTTCCACTGCTGAAAATAGTCTCCCCAACCCCCCCCCCCCCCCCCCCCTTGGTAGAGCCATTGGTTTAACAGTTGGTTTGACTATTATTTATAACATCTGAAACGCTTTAACAAGTAACACTTCTGTATGATGGTACTTTAATCAAATAACTTTACAGCTGATTGTATAGTATATGTTTAACTATTTCTATAATAAATCGATACGATATCAAAAGAAAAGTATTAATAGTTTAATCCTGTACAGACGTATTGATTTTGGAATGTTCACGCTATCTACATGTTTGTTGTAACTCTTGCTTATGCAGAGTTTGTTCTGTTCCTGGTTCTCCCAGAATTGTTAGTAACGTTTCTTCTGCACAGTAATGTTTTTGCTGCCGCTTCGCGGAAATCAGACAGACAGACAAAGTACACACAAGGGCTGAAACTAGAGTTGACGACCGGAAGAAAAAAGTATGTAATAAAAGTTAATGAATTCCAATCGATGCATTTATTAAAAAGATAAGTTGATGAAAAGAAATAGAAACTAATCGAAATCAATTGACACATGAATAAAGAAAGGTAACAACACGAATAAAGAAGTAACGAATACAAAACCATTCTGACCGCACTACCGATTCGTTTTCTTCGTAGTTTTCTTTGTACTTCAGAGAGATTGTCTTCAATGGCTTGTGGATTGGACAGTCTCCGTAAGGTTAGAATACTCAGTAAAGCCAGTACCAGAAATAAGACTATTGATATAATATAATTGATGGAATACCCTAAACTGAAATAAAATTCTGATTTTACATAACAATAGCCATCTTTCCCCGAATGAAAAAATACTTGAAACAAACTCATTGCAGCAGAAATCAACCAGGAGCAAGCAAGCAAACACACACGTTGTTTTACCGAGTGTGGTCGTGATATCTGAACAGCTCGCCTTCTTGTGATTCTGTATCGTTCAATGCTGATGATTAAAAGGGTAACAAGAGATAATGTTTGAGAAGTGCCCCATAGAAAGAAAATGGCTTTACAAGCAAAATTACTAACGCTATCATCATGCCATAACTTGTACCCCAAAATAGATATTTGTGCATATATCAATGCAATTACTGTAAAGAGAGTATCTGAAACGGCCATGTTGATGATCAAGAAATGAAGATTTCTTCTCACACGGTGTACTTAGCAGCGAGTACGATGGTAAATACGTTACAACACACACCAAATCCACCAACAAGGAATAATGCTGCCATTTTAATAGCTTGTTCAACGTCTGTAGGAGGTTCTTGGTACTTGCAGTAGCTGTTACCTCGTGTAACGTTAGACTGGTTCATGTTCAAGATTTGTTGCGATGTTGTTATCAGTAGATCCTTAGTTGTCTGCTGGTACTGACTTGTAACCAACATATCTATGGGTTCTAGCTTTCTTTAAATAGTTTTTCAATTCATTAATGTCATTATCTGTCGGTTTGCAGCTGTGTAATCATATTTTATGTTGTTTATATTAAAATGTCATTATTGGACACCATCGTGTATGATCGCTGTCAATCGTACGACAGAGACAAAAGGGTTCACATACGATCGCAAATATTTGCAAGAGATCACACAACATGGGAGAAGAAAAAAAAATGTAAGTTATTATACGCAAGGACTAAACAACTAAAGGCGATCGCAGTGGGTCGCACAACAGAGCAACAGAATGCTAGATTTACATGTGTTTATGAATGTAAACAACTAAAGGTGATCGCAGTGGGTCGCACAACAGAGCAACAGAATGCTAGATTTACATGTGTTTATGAATGTAAACAACAAGAACCTTGCAAAGGACTATTAAATTAAGGCGATCGCAAAAATTCAAAAAAAGAAAAAGGGTTCACATATAATTGTAAAAGATCGTATGCTATCTCAGGTGGTCGTGCTGTATCACCCGCGTAAATGTAATAACTGTCGTAAATGTCATATAAATGTAATAACAAAGAGGAGCTGGTAATAACTTTCGTGTGCTGACTCCATCGTAAATTTAATAAAATTAGGTTAGTCATCAATGTAATAATTCCAATTAAACAAACTCCACGACAGTTTAATAACATTCAACATAAATGTAATCATCGTTTGCATGGCCAATTATACTACTAATGCTAAAGTTAAACACCGCTTTCCTCCATCATTGGCAGTTTTGTTAATATTATTAAATGTTCAGTGTTCACGTGACAATATGACGTCATCAATGAAAATAAACTTTTCCTGCTCTGCGATCTTCATTGTTATTTTCCCAAAAGTGCACGATTTTTAAAAACACATTAAATCAAGCAGAAATAACCATCAATAACTATCAATACACGTTATCGATTGCCCCATCACTATAAGTCCATGATCGCATTTCTTTATAGGTAACACTTTATTTTGGTATACAGTGCTCAAATCTTTCATCATCCGAAAAATAATATTTCAATCCCGTTAAAACAGAACTAACGTTTTTTCAAAAGTAGTTTTTGGTAAAAACTGCACAACTCAATTTCGTCTTAAACGTCATCATTTCCCCGCGTGCAGAGCAAGAGCGCGAAACATGGCGAAAGAACGACAAAATTTAGAACTTTTCAGCTTAAATGTATATTTTGATATTTTTGAATTTTATTTGGCCTTTATTCAGCTACATTAGGACTGGACGTTACTGACTTGTAAGAGTAAAATCGCAACGAATAAGTTGACTTGGTTTTTCAACATCTATAAATGATCAGAACCTAACCATGAGTTCATTTCCAGTTGTAAAAACCTATTCCTGTTTTGATCATTTGTACATCCCTCAAGCAGGTAGCTAATTTATGAGTCATATATAGGACTAATTAGTTAATCGTGCGTAATTATAATCACTTTAATTGTAACACCCTGATGAAGCCGTCAGGCGAAACCGGCCGGTGACAAATTAAATAAACGGTTAAAGTCCCTAACTTCAGTTTGTACAACTGATCTATATACATGTATATTTATATATATATATTATTATTATTATTATATATATATATATATATATATATATATATATATATATATATATATATATATATATATATATATATATATATATATATATATATATATATATATATATATATATATATATATATATATATATATATATATATATATATATATATATATATATATATATATATATATATATATATATTTATTATTTATATAACTAGAATTTCATACAATAAATCTCTATTATAAAAATCTCCATGCTTTATATTTCACTGGTGAAAAATGCAATACGACCAATCAGCGTCGCGTACAGCTTTTCACAGTGTAAAAATATAACCAATCAAAATTTAGAGTTGACCAAACCAACCAATCATAAAACGAGCAATTGTGACATTTGAATGGCTTCCCGCCAAAACAAAATTGCGTTTTCTGTAGCTTTGTTGATGTGAACAAAATGGCGAGTCGTTTTGTGTCACTAGATGTGCCGGTAGATGAGTTTATTCAAAACCAAGAAAACAAAAACACACTAAGCAAGACGAAGAGAGACCTGGCTTTATTGACTGAATATCTTGAAACAAAAAATGTGCAGCAAAACCTGGAAGAAATCCAGCCAAGAGATTTAGACGAGCTGCTTTCTGCTTTTCTCGTTGAAGTAAGGAATAAAGATGGGGATGAATAGTCAATACGAACCGACAACTTTAAGGTCGTTCATATCGAGCTTTGACCGTTACTTACGAAAGAAAGACTACTCAACATTGATAATAGAAGGGCAAGAATTCAGACGAAGAAGGGAAGCTTTTCGTGAAGAAACGACAACTAAGCGCCGCCGTCATTATTGCATCTTGGATTCGCCGGACAGCGACTAATGAAAAACAATCAAAGTACATTTTTAATATTTATATTGACTTTTTATATATCCATTTTCCTTTTATAAACTGACATGCGGAGTTTTTCAATTTAATTGTGTATAGTTGACATTGCATGCATCTACTTAACTTATAAACTTAAAACTTACGAAAATTTCGACAAAATTTGTCATTTTTACTCAATCAAAATAAACGTGTTTGTATGTGAATTCTAGTTATATATATAATAAAGAGAAAACATCATAGAAAGTGCTTTGTACGGGGTTATATTCACTCGTTGTTTGTGTAAAAAAACTCACTCGCTCGAAGACTCGCTCGTTCGTGTTTTACACAAACAACTCGTGAATATAACCCCGTACGCCGCACTTTCTATGAAGTAATCTATATATATATATATATATATATATATATATATATATATATATATATATATATATATATATATGGTTCGAATCATCCGTTGAGAGTGCTCGATACGATGAAGTAGAGCAAAATATATGTAAGGGTAGGAGTAAATTAACACAACTACAAATTCATCTCGACAAGCCTGTTTCGTGAGATGTGAGTCTCACTCGTCAGGAGATTTTAATGAGAGAAATATTCATAATCATCACTTATAAGTATTGTTGTTTACAAATTAGTATTCATGATCAGGCGGGAAATTTGAATGGGTGTTAGCTGTTGCGTAATAGTGTTTTGTTCCTATGTCGGCACGAAGACACTAGTTCGTTGCGCTTGTTGAGTGTAGAAAGTTCAGGTCGGCGGATAATAAAAAATTTTTCCTTTAGGCAAAGATTGCATCTCTTGCTTGCGCTGTTGTACGCTCTGGTGGTGGATAACACGCGCCATGAGATGGAATGTTCGATGTTGTTGTTCCCGCCTGATCATGAATACTAATTTGTAAACAACAATACTTATAAGTGATGATTATGAATATTTCTCTCATTAAAATCTCCTGACGAGTGAGACTCACATCTCACGAAACAGGCTTGTCGAGATGAATTTGTTGTTGTGTTAATTTACTCCTACCCTCACATATACACCTAATAATATATATATATATTTAGTAGAAAGGTTTAGAGAGTAATAACGATGACAATTTCTCTACAACGCTGTTTCGTAAGACCTTAAGGTCTCACTCATCAGGAGTTTTAATGGACTGATTAAAACTGTACAACTTTATAGAATATACTAAATTTACATATGATTGCTCGCTGTAGTTCCTTATTTCTGTGCCTGCACGATGATATTAGTTCGTTCCTTTTGTTTAGGGTGCAATGTATATATATCAACTTTACTTGTGTCCTTGTCTTTGATAGTGACTAATAGTCACCAATATGATAGCGCCAGTGACAGTGTTAAAATATTCAAACATCTGTTTATATATAAAACTCATTTTCAGCCAATTATACACATATAGGGCGTAAAATGAGTTGTTTTTGACAACTATAGTTTCTATAATTGAAATGTTTAATTGATTTATAAACCATCTCTGATGTTTTGACATTTGATATTTACATATTTTTCTTAGAATTCGAACGTTTTTTGATCAGCTGTTGTATATTTGTGGTTAACTGCTCGACGGAAGAACGATCCTGTTCAATGATGGCCGTCAAGTCGTCCAATTCGTTCTCAATCTGAAATAGAAGTTTAAAGCTTACTCAATATTTTACAGCAATGTTTAAAATAACTGGACTCTTTACAAAATGCTTGTACATTGTAATAGGGGACAGACCTTTTGTGTTTGTTGGGGTGTGCTAATTCCAAGCTTGTTCGATATTTCTTTTCTTCCCTCAAGTGTGGCACGATATTTTTTTATAAGTTTGCTCCATATTTCTTTTCTTTCCTCAAGTGTGGCACGATATTTTTTAATAAGTTTGCTCCATATTTCTTTTCTTTTCTCAAGTGTGGCACGATATTTTTTTATAAGTTTGCTCCATATTTCTTTTCTTTTCTCAATTACGGGTAATCAGTAAACCAGCTGCACGCAGGCAAGTCAAGTGTGGCAGGATATTTTTTTTTAGTTTGTTTGATAATTTTCTACTATTTTTAAAGGTTGCACGATATATTTTTCAGGACCAAAACATTTCTCGATAGTGTTTTAGGGATTTAACCCACCCCAGTGTCAAATATCTGAAATGACTGTATATCATATATATTAATATCTTATTAACCGAGCGTGAGGGCCGTACCGGAAGTTGTGGACCGAGTTTCTTTTTCCACTGTCATAAAAATTGGAAAAAATGAGGTTCCATAACTTCCAGTACGGCCCAAGCAAGCGAGGTTGATAAGATATTTATTATATAGCAATTTTAGGTGAAAAAAAAAATATATAATCAATAAGCTGCTCTCGCTTTTCCGGTCCGTACGGAAAAAGTACAGCCCGATTTTTGACCAATGAGATCGTGCATTATATCTTTGCTATATAATAATAAGTTATATAGAACGCAAGCACTATATCCATAAAATAAAATCGCTAGAGTGCAGACACTATGTCCGTGAAATATTGTTAGTTAGTAACTATTTGTCACTATCACTCAACCCGGCAGAACATTGTTAATAGAAATACACTGGAGACACTAAATACACAAGAGACTTGGACCATGGACTTGGACCATGGACAATGACTTTAATGATTTCATTACTTGAAAATATGTTTTATTGTTGTATTCTTAATATCTATTGTTTGTACAATGTTCTACTAGTCATTTGAGTCTATAACATTTTTTAGCGAACAATTCTCCAAGCTTCTCGATAAAATCGCCTTACAGTTGGAATACTTATCTCTAAGAACGCGTTTATTCTCGGTTTTCACTCACGAGACAAACGCTCGTAAAGCAAAGAGTATGTGATGGTTTTGTGTCCATTCGTCGATTGCCACGCAAGAAACGGGCGAGATATACCCTGGGTACCAGGGGTTATTTTCTCCTTGCTTTATCGTTTGCTTTAGCGTTTGTAAATTTGACGGTTTGTTGACGGTTTGTTATTCAACGAATCTAACCCCTGGCCAAATGAGCTTAGAATCTCACTTCCATGCTGTTTTGATTGACACCGCCAATTATAGCCATATTTGGAAACTTGGCAAACTTGTTGACATCTTGCTGTCAGCTTTCATCCAATCAAAGGTCTTCATAGACTTAAACCAATCAGAAGGCCGGGGTCACGCAGCGATCCCTCGCTTCTGATTGGCTCGGCGAATTCAAAAGAATAGGCTCATTTGGCTAGAGGGTTTCTCTTGAAAAAAAACGAACACAGACGTACAAATGATAATTACGAATACTAGATCAAGAAACCCTCTAGTTTCTAGGGTAGGCGAGATACTGATCTTTTCTTCTTCAGAGTGCCACGAATCGACACAAACCATGGAGAGGAAGCCGAAGAGCTTTCAATAGAGCGTCGAACGAAGTGGCTATAGCTGCGATAAGCAGAGATAAGTTGACTGAGCAAATCCTGAAGAATGACCGTGTGTGTATGCCTATCAACATATTTAACAACAATAAAACGTATTTTCAAGTAATGAAATCATTAAAGTCATTGACCATGGTCCCCGGGGGGGGGGGGGGGGGGGGGGGGGGGGGAGGTACTCCCATATATTTACTATACGGGGATGATCCGCTGAACAGGGTATGGTTTTTCGAGCTTTCTGTCATAAACAGGGTATGGGTTTTTGAGTTTTCTGTCATGAACAGGGTATATTTTTACCCCATTTCCCCATTTCCTTAGTTTTTTTGTCATATTCAGGTATATTAATTAGGTAATACGATGAGCAGCGCGGTCTTTCGTCTTTCGTGAAATTCAGCACGTTTTCGTGGCATAAACAGGGTCCTAAACTGTCATAAACAATTTTTATCCCTTGTCATAAACAGGGTATACGAATTTGTTTTTTTTTCTGTCATAAACAGGGTCTCCGTTTTAGGATCCCAGCGGAACACCCCTACCCAAATCCTAGCGGAGTACCCCCCCCCCCCCCCCGGGCCATGGTCCAAGTCTCTTGTGTATTTAGTACTAGTGTCTCCAGCAGTGTATTTCTATTAGCAATGTTTTGGTTGAGTGATAGTGACAAATAGTTACTAACTAACAACTAGTTAGCAACAAATAACTTTTAATTAATGATATTTCACGGACATAGTGTCTGCACTCTACTGTGTTATAGTTTTTATTTAATGTATATTAAATAGTCACTGTTAAAGACAAGTACGTAAAGTTGTAATGAGGTATTGTTTTCTTTTGTTTTCGATGTTTTTGATTGAATGGTATTGACTATTTGTCCCTAAATACAAACTATTAGTAAGTACCTATTTCATTCTATTTCATGGTTACTCTAGTGTTTTTTAGAGTGATTTTCCGTCGTCGTCTGTGAAAGAAAAATGACTAACTAATTTGTAGTAGTGTGTAATAGATACAAAGAGACTAGAGGAGTCAAGGTTATGTATGTCATACAATATTAAATATATTCGATCACAACAATCAATTATTCTAAAGATATAACCTGCGTGGCGGCTCTAGGGTTTGGGGAAAGAAGGGAAGGGAAAAGGGAAGAAGGGAGAGGTTAGGGATAGGTTCTTCCCACCACCCCTCCCCTCCCCCTCTCTTCCCCAACTGGGATCCCCAAGAGCCGCCACGCAGGCTACTAAAGATACTGAAAACACAAGGAACCGCAGTGACTTTTATAACAAATTCAGTGATCGTCATTGGAGTCCTGTTTTTCTTTCTTTCTGCGTTTGCATTCTAAATTATACATTTAGTGATGTCACGGATTAGTGAAGGCCACTTTAGTCTAGTTGCCGTTCGTACGCTCTTCCATTTTAGCATTAGAAGATATTTTCTGTGTTTCTATTCTCTGTTAGAAGACCTTTAATAGAAACACTTGGGATTGTTGGGAGAACACGGCAAAGATTTTGAATCGATCACGAGCTGAAAGCGAATGATTCAAAATCTTTTCGAGAATAGAGAATAGAAACAGACAATAGAAACACGGAAAATATCTTGTAATGCTTTTATAAAATAACAGATAATAACGAAGATATCAAGGTAAATTACATTAAATGCGCTTGATCACACAACAAATTCTCCTAACGTCGTCAAATGAAGCAATCGACCAATCAAAATGCGTCATACATTTCTAAACGCACCAGGCGAGTTTCAAACTTGTCAAAAATAATTTTATTGCGATGAAAAAATCGACTTTATTCCTCACAAAATGTCAATATAAAGACCACAACAAACGATGATCAAGTTTACATGGATTTAAAAATGGATTTCAACGTTCACCTACAGATGATTTCGGCGTCTGACGAAAGCTCAAGATGCGAATTCGAATAA
>OX459107.1:16193973-16328973 GCA_949775045.1 Metridium senile
GGTGATGATGATGATACTGACGATACTGACGATGGTGATGGTGATGATGATGATAATGATGATACTGACGATGGTGGTGGTGATGATGATGATAATGATGATACTGACGATGGTGGTGGTGGTGATGATGATAATGATGATACTGACGATGGTGGTGGTGATGATGATACTGACGATGGTGGTGGTGGTGATGATGATAATGATGATACTGACGATGGTGGTGGTGATGATGATACTGACGATGGTGGTGGTGGTGATGATGATAATGATGATACTGACGATGGTGGTGGTGGTGATGATGATAATGATGATACTGACGATGGTGGTGGTGATGATGATACTGACGATGGTGGTGGTGATGATGATAATGATGATACTGACGATGGTGGTGGTGATGATGATACTGACGATGGTGGTGGTGATGATAATGATGATACTGACGATGGTGGTGGTGATGATGATAATGATGATACTGACGATGGTGGTGGTGATGATGATACTGACGATGGTGGTGGTGATGATAATGATGATACTGACGATGGTGGTGGTGGTGATGATGATAATGATGATACTGACGATGGTGGTGGTGGTGATGATGATGATAATGATGATACTGACGATGGTGGTGGTGGTGATGATGATGATAATGATGATACTGACGATGGTGGTGGTGGTGATGATGATGATAATGATGATACTGACGATGGTGGTGGTGGTGATGATGATGATGATGATGATAATGATGATACTGACGATGGTGGTGGTGGTGATGATGATAGTGATAACCATAACGCGGTTGCAACGGATGGTAATTATGATGATCATAACTATAATAATGATAGACTGCAACTATTTATTCCCTACTTTTACACGAAAGGAAACAAGTTTGATAGGATGAGGTTTTGGCCGACAAAAAAAATAGGGGACAGTCAGCACCAAATCAAAACATTTTTTTGGGATTGGTTTAAAAAACAATAGAGTCTTTCCAAACAATTGCACTAAAGCTAACCAAACAATAGCGGTACTGTATTAGGGGCCAACGAAAACGCAGCTTTCGACTGGTGCTGAGTATTACTGAGAATTAGAGAAGTGCTCCAAAACTTTACTCGAGCTCAAAGCATGTGATGATAGCTATCGTTATTCTGTCCAATGCAAGATAAATATAGGTAGGACATATTCGTTTGTCGTACGACTGTTTAAAGAAGTTTCGACTCCTACTGCTAGTCTACAGGGGGAGATACTTACAAGCTATGGATAGTTCTAGAGTATCATGTGCCGTGTCTATCGACAGGATGTAGCAGGTGTAGCCACTGCCTGGTTTGAAATGATGTGGCAATTTCTTGAGAACCTGTATGGACACAATAGCACATGACTTATTAAAACTTATTGAGAAATGTATAAGAACATGCAAGACCCTGTTAAATGAAATAAACACATCATTATCGTTATTGTCGTCATCACTGATCACTTTCATAACAGTCAACTACATCATTAGCATCAACATCATCATCATCAACATCATCATATCATTATCAACAACAACATAATCATCACCATCCCATCATTATCAACATCATCATCATATATTTATCAATAACATAATCAACACCATCATCTCCATCAATGTCATCACCATCATCTTCATTATCTTCAATATTATAGCTATCATCATCAACATCATCAAATCTGTAACAAGAATTTGTATCGAAAGCTACTTACAATCTCAACAAAAACTAAGTGAGACAACTGCTTCAAAACAGGGACACTAGTCTTTACCGTAATGCGCGTGCTTTTTGGGCTTCAATTTGTTGTTTAAACCACTCCCCCCTCCCCCCACTACACAATGTTGGCCTGGCAGTCATCAAGGAATCATGTTAACTGAAAACCAACATTGCATGGAGGGTGAGGGGAGGATTACAGCGAAAATGTATAGATAAAGGTCAAAATAGAGAAAACCGTAAAAGTGTCTCACTGGTTTCTGCCAAGATTGTAGAATTGGTATTTCCATTACAGATTTGAGGTGATTTTTCGTTATAAGTTTCAGTTACAAGTGTTCACACAATCACAACCTGGAATCATTATCATAACAATCATCAAGAATATCATCTTAAAATGGCTCTATCTTACGTTAACATCTGTAGAGGCATCAAGTAGAGAGACTCGACCAGTGACTTTATCAGACACCACCATCCAAACACAATGATCCGTTGCCTGAAATGATCAAATGATTATATTAGCTATTTAGTTAAACCGCACATTCGCACCCCCAACCCCATCATGTCTACACTCAAAGCGTCTTTAGGAGGAAAATAAAGACCCCGCGCGGTTGAGTGGATATGGCTAACAATTCTCAAAAGAGCACACTTAGGGAGCTTATATTTATTAGTGTATGGGGGATCAGCAATATTGGGGGGGGGGGGGGGGGGGGGAGGGAGCACGTTATTTTCGGAAGCTATATAGGTGCGGTTGTTATTAATTTGAAGCAGTTTTATAGGAATTTAGTAAAAAATGGAAAAAATATGTTATGATATTTTTGTCAACCAGGAAGGGGGAATTGGGTAATATTTAGAAAAAACAACAGGTGATTTTGCCGACCCTGTATACAATTATAAAATGAAAGTTTCCTTAAATTGGAGCCTCGCTCTGTTGTGTTGTATGATCCCCACCTTAACTAAACTTTGTACTTACTGATTTGACAAAAGCTGTGATTTTGTCTCCTATTTTGTAATCTTCTAATGTCGGTGGTTTGTATTGAGGAGTAGAAGCAGTGTTGTCTAGGTCACTAAAAACAGTAGAATGAAATACGCTATCAAGATAAATGACATTAGAAAAAGTAATGATTATGATAAAGATGACAATGATAACAATAACGATAATGATAATTGATGATGATGTTGATAACGATTAAAATGATATAGTGTTAATGATGATCATAATGATGATGACGATGATGTTGATGATAAAGATGACAATGATAACAATAATGATAATGATGACAATAATAACAATAATGATAATGATGACAATGACAATTACGATAACATGACACGATAATAATTAAGATGATGATGATAATGGTGAGAATAATGATAAAGATGATGATGATGATAATGATAATAATGATGATGATAATAACAATCTTGATTAAAGTGACTTTAGTCGTTATTTGTAGAACAAAAACTAACGCAAGTAGGTTTGTGATCATTTTATTCTCGACGTTTCGACGCTATCTAGCGTCCTTTTCAACGAATCGAAGAACACCGCTTTTCAACCATCGGAAAACACATGAAGTCAGCCCATGGCCTAACGGTAGTCCCCGACCTTACTAACAATTTCACCATCATTAAGAAGCGCTCGGGCAAAATGGATTGCCTCATCCACGAGATGTTATTCATCAAAAAACTCAAACCATCACTAAACATTCAATCAGACTCCGTTAGAGCGAAGATCTTTTGTTAAAAACTATTATCATGGGACCACTATTATTGTATAAAACTTTTTGATTTCTTGAATACTAATTTTCTCTTGAAAATGACGCTAGAATAGCGTCGAAACGTCGAGAATAAAATGATCACAAACCTACTTGCGTTAGTTTTTGTTCTACAGATAATAACAATGATGATAATAATAATGATGATAATAATGATGATAATAATGATGATAATAATCATGATAATAATAACAATGATAATAATAATGATAATAATAATAATGATGATAATAATGATGATGATAATAATGATAATAATAACAATGATGATGATAATAATGACGATGATACTGATAACAATGATGATAATAATGATGATAATAATGATAATAATAATAATAATGATGATAATAATGATGATGATAACAATGATGATAGTAATAATGATGATGATGATAATGATGATGATACTGATAACAATGATGATGATAATAATAATAATGATGATAATAATGACGATGATACTGATAACAATGATGATGATAATAATAACTAGACGCTCTGTGAGCGATTACTCGGGCTACTGAACAGAAGGGATTCTGAGGGATTGAAATAGCTGTTATTACAGTTATATGCAAATGATTTTGAACAATGGGTTGAAGTTGAGGCTTTCGGGCGAAAACAATAGGTTTGCCCGAAAGCCTCGATTTGAATCCATTGTTTGAAATCATTTGTATATAACTGTAATAACAGCTATTCATAATGTATCATACATAGATCATACACAATACATATACAGTGGTACCTCTATTAAGCGGTCACCCATTATAAGTGGTCACCCTCTATTAGGCGGTCAGAATAAAAAGCTCCAAATCTATTCCTATATACCTATTCTATCCTCTTTTCTGCGGCCAACCCGGCTACTTTGGAAAGTCCCGAGGGTGAGGAGGAACTAAATTGGTTGATTAATGTTTACAAAATGTTTAAAATGTGCACAAAAATAAACATATGCACGTAAATCATTTATGACTAATTTTAGGTTATTTTAATGAGAAATGCCCTTATCCCAAATTTCATAATGTTTTTATTGAGAAAATGAAAACTAAATCTCAGAAACATTATTATCAAGATTAACCTTTTGAGAAATAAACGTCACGAAAATAAAGATGGATTTTGGGCTGTATGAATCTGCTCGACATATATTTCTATGTACCGGGATGCCTGTGTTACAAAGTGTTGACATTTCATCCCGTCCCCTCCCCCCAAAGCGCCGCTACGAAGATTTGAGTATGCGATAATGGATATAGAGTTCGAAAACTTGAATGCTTCGAAAACTTGAAGTTGTTCTTGAAAATTGAACGTCAGAACAAGAAAGATAGATAGTTATTTAAGCAATTTGTGTAATTTTTGAGGCGATTTGGGCTGTTGAGAGTGGTTTTCAGACAGGCCGATCTGAATTTTTTTATGTCGTGTTGACGTGTTCGCTTTGTAGGCTTCGTGAAGGAAGTCACGTTCTCTGACATTATGAAGAACAAAAATAGCACATTAATCAATATAAACTCAAGATTTCTGTTTGAAAGTGCTTGATAATATACCGAAGCGAATGCAATTCTGCTGGCGTGGCACATCTTCTGTTTTGTGCTAGAAAGGACTTCGCTAACGGCGGATCATTCCGGCCAAGATATCCTCGTCTTTATAAAAAAGAAAATAGCAAGCTATATTTCGGGAGTCAACCCTGTAGTACAGCAACTAACAATTTGAGGTAATGTCTTGTCGATCATCAGTCCAAAACATATAGCCATTACTTTCTGCGGGATCAGAGTTAAACGAGTAAACGAGAGTCGTTATTCGATCGAACAATTAATTCGTCATAATCATCGTCAGTCTCGTCAATCACATCAAAACTAAAAACAAGTTTTCATTTCAATCGATATTTATTCGTTCGTATTAACCTTCGGTCAGCGATCGTTGCCCATGCGCTGTCATGCACTACTAGGAACGCCTGGGACCTGACCCTCCAATTTGAGGACCACGACAAAGAATACGACGACGACGACGACGAAGAACCGTTTGCATTTTTAGACTCGAGCTACCACAGGTAGCCCGAGTAATGATGATAATAATGACGATGATACTGATAACAATAATGATGATAATAATGATGATAATAATAATGATGATACTGATAACAATGATGATGATAATAATGATGATAATAATAATGATGATACTGATAACAATGATGATGATAATAATGATGATAATAATAATGATGATACTGATAACAATGATAATAATAATAATGATGATAATAATGACGATGATACTGATAACAATGATGATGATAATAATGATGATAATAATAATGATGATACTGATAACAATGATGATGATAATAATGATGATAATAATAATGATGATACTGATAACAATGATAATAATAATAATGATGATAATAATGACGATGATACTGATAACAATGATGATGATAATAATGATGATAATAATAATGATGATACTGATAACAATGATGATGATAATAATGATGATAATAATAATGATGATACTGATAACAATGATGATGATAATAATGATGATAATAATAATGATGATACTGATAACAATGATGATGATAATAATGATGATAATAATGACGATGATACTGATAATGATGATGGAGGTTAAGCTAGGTTATCAAAAAAAGAAAATGCTATTCTTATCAGCAATACAGTTGTTAGTAAAGATAATGATATCAGATTCTGTTTGGTGATCTACCTTTGTTTCAAGGACAATTCTGCTACTGCTCTGTTGAAATTCTTATGCGTAATAGGGAGAAAGCTGTTCAACACAGAATGATAGATGTATTACTCATTTGTTGCTAAATTGATATCACAGTTTAAACACTGGATTAAGACATAATCAAATAAAAATGGTACAATATTCTTCATGTGTATTACATGTTTTTTCATAGCGTATTTTTCATGATAAATTTTCTTAGGAATATTTCATATTTGTTTTATCATCTACCAATGCAACAAGATGTCTGTCGATGATGCCATGTCACAGTATTTCACAGCGTTTTCATAGGGTATTCATACAGGTTTCATAAGGGGTTTCATATTAGGTTTCATCATCTGCCATTGCAAGAACTTGTTATGGTCATATAACACAAACACATACTTTAACCAAAATATGCTATGAATAATAAGAGAAGAAATGCCGAAATCCTTTGCAGGTTTCAGAGTTTGCACAGTAGTTTTGATTGCGACAGTGATTTTTATGAACACTTCTTGTTATCTTAAAGAAGAAATGCTGACATCCTTTGCAGGTTTCAGAGTTTGGACAGTGATTTTTATATACACTTTGTGATATCTTACTTGTGAGTCTTGAAGTCTCTAAAACCCAGTACTTTCACTTGGATCTTGTCTCCTTGGTGATACGTTTTGAAGGGTGATTGACCCTGCACACAAACAATAACAGACATATCATCGTAAATAGGAAAAAAACTTTACAATATATATGAAAGCATTTGAAGAGTTTCATATGTGCTCAATCTACTCAGTTATTTGAGGAACCACTACTCAGTCGTTTTTTGCATTGAGTAACTGTGGATGCATTGATTTACTCTGATCTGTCATCCGAGTAACCACTACTCAGTCGTTTTTGCAGGGAGTAACTGTGGATGCATCGATTTACTCAGTTATTTGAGTAACCATTACTCAGTCGTTTTTGCAGTGAGTAACACTGTGGATGCATCGATTTACTCAGTTATTTAAGTAACCACTACTCAGTCGTTTTTACATTGAGTAACTTTGGAGGCATCGATTTACTCTGTCATTTGAGAAACCACTACTCAGTCCTTTTTGCTGTGAGTAACTGTGGATACATCAGTCCTTTTTGCAGTGAATAACATTACTGTAAATGTATCGATTTACTCAGTTATTTGAGTAACCACTACTCAGTTGTTTTTAGTAGTGAACAACTGTAGCAATTCACAGTTGGTGTCTACTAACCTCCTCAATCTTATCAGCAGCATGAGAGATATGTACTCTTCCATTAAGACCACAGCCTTCTAGCTGTACATTCATCTGAACAGATTTCACAGTCTTGACACTGAAATAAGTTAGTAAGCAAAATAATATAGATTATCATATTCACTAGTAATAATGTTTTCATACTTATCATCCTTATTATCATAATTCTTATCATCATTATTTTCATCACTGTTATTAGTACATCATCATTTCTATTGACTGAGTTCACCATCACCACTATCATCATCAATGTCATCCACATCATCATCGTTGTCATCACCACTATTATAATCATCATCATCGTCATCTACGTCATCATCGTTGTCATCACCACTATTATAATCATCATCATCGTCATCCACATCATCATCATCGTTGTCATCACCACTATTATAATCATCATCATCGTCATCCACATCATCATCATCGTTGTCATCACCACTATTATAATCATCATCATCGTCATCCACATCATCATCATCGTTGTCATCACCACTATTATAATCATCATCATCGTCATCCACATCATCATCGTTGTCATCACCACTATTATAATCATCATCATCGTCATCCACATCATCATCGTTGTCATCACCACTATTATAATCATCATCATCGTCATCCACATCATCATCGTTGTCATCACCACTATTATAATCATCATCATCGTCATCAACATCATCATCGTTGTCATCACCACTATTATAATCATCATCATCATCATCATCATCATCCACATCATCATCGTTGTCATCACCACTATTATAATCATCATCATCGTCATCCACATCATCATCGTTGTCATCACCACTATTATAATCATCATCATCGTCATCCACATCATCATCGTTGTCATCACCACTGTCATTGTCATTATTATAATTATTATCATCATCATCATTCACATGAGTTCAACAACTTACATAGCCGAGGTGACAATGCCTGGTTTTACATTTTCCTTGTTTATTGATTTGTCCTCTAATACAACTACCAGTGGCTGATTACTAAAATATATGAATGAACAAATGAATAGACCAATAAATGAATGAATGTTAACATATAAGAATGAATAAATGAATACAAGAATGAACAAATGAATGAAGGAAAGAATGAACAAATGAATGAAGGAAAGAATGAACAAATGAATGAACAAATGAATGAACAAATGAATGAACAAATGAATGAAGGAAAGAATGAACAAATGAATGAATGAACAAATGAATGAATGAAATAATGGACATATGAATAAATGGATAAATGGATTAATAGAAGAACAAATCAATGAATGAATAAACAAACCTATGAACAGTTCCTGAGTACTTCTGTTTTACTGCATATCTTTTAGAAGCATCTCTGATGTCATTCAAATGCTGTTCAGTTCAAAAGAAATACCTCATGTAAGATATCTACATTCAAATATAAAACAATACAGTCAAGGCATACCATTTTTGCTGGAGCTATTGCAATCCTGTTACGATGCTGTGGCAGACAGACAACCATGTAACTTTGTTTGACGATGAGTACTGTACAGTCAACAACTTGGTCTGATTTCATCTGCAAAGAAACAATATCCATGCTCTTACAATAACAATAACAATATTAATTTGATTGTCAATAATGATTCCTTAGAATTGTGATCATCGTCATCATTATCATCATCATTGTCATAATCAATCTGTCAATAACATCATCAGTATTATTACAACACCATCTTGATCATCATCATTATCAACATGTGAATAACATCATCATTATCATCTCAATCATCATCATCATGATTATCATTAACAATACCATCATTAACATCATTAACATCATCACCATTATTAACATCACCATCATTAACATCATCATTATCAACAACACCATCATCATTATCAACAACACCATCATCATTATCAACAACACCATCATCATTATCAACACCACCATCATCATTATCAACACCACCATCATCATTATCAACACCACCATCATCATTATCAACACCACCATCATCATTATCAACACCACCATCATCATTATCAACAACACCATCATCATTATCAACAACACCATCATCATTATCAACACCACCATCATCATTATCAACAACACCATCATCATTATCAACACCACCATCATCATTATCAACACCACCATCACCATAATCAACATTTGAATAACATCATTATCATCATCTCAATCATCATTATTACCATCATCAACATAATGAACCTGTGAATAACATCATAATCATTATCATTAACATCACCATTATCAACATATCATTAACATCATCATGTTCATTATTGTCATCATCACTGCAGTCGTCGTCATCATCATCATCATCATCATCATCATCATCATCATCATCATCATCATCATCATCATCATCATCATCATCATCATCATCATCATCATCATTATCATCATCATCATCATCATCATCACCATCATTAACATCACCATTATCAACATCATTAACATCATCATGTTCATTATCATCATCACTGCTGTCATCATCATCATCATCATTATCAACATCATTATTATCATCATCATTAGCATCATCATTATCATCATCATTAACATCATCATTATAAACACCACCATCAACAAATTCAACCTGTCAATAACATCAACATGTTCATTATCGTCATCATCACTGCAGTCATCATCATTATCATCATTATCATCAGCATTGCAGTACCTTTTTCTGTTTTATTTGACCATCTTTCCTGGCTTCCTGGACCATATCTGGTAACAGAGTCACATCTAGTGTCATGGTATCAATATTATGATCCAAGACGACACCATAGACAACCTCATCTACTTGACAACTAACACCTGGTAAGGAAACAAAACTCTGTTCACATCCATTTTGTCTTCTACATTTTGAGTATAAGACCTCTTTACCTTCCTTGTTTGTTGTCCCATTTCAGATCATGTGATGCTACCCTTGGGAATTGTTTCTTTCACATGTAAATGATATAACACGTTCATCATAAAAGAACAATTTTCAAGGGAATGACACACGGTCTGACATGGGCAATTTGCATACGGAGGTAAAGAGGTTCCTTAAATGCCTACATAGCCATGACATGACATGTGTCTCAGTGATCATCTATTGAATAATTTACAAGTAAGTTTGTACATCTGTCTTTGATATGCTTACCTTCAGCTAATTGGTGAGATACAAAGGCTTTCAGCCCACCAGCAAGTTGTAAAGTAATCCCATGTTTCTTGACTGACTTCACCTTAATACAACCACAGTCAAAACTTGTTCAAACATCTTCATCTTTCATTTTATTTTCAAAATGATTGTGTGTTTAATATTTACTGTGAAACAGTACTGGCAGTTTTACCATAAAACAAAGCTCATGTAAGTGTCCTACTACTTGGGTTGACTCACACTCACAAGGTACCTGAACTGCTTATCATTTTATTAATAAAATTGAACTTACTTTGGCTTCAATGCAGCTTCCAACTGAATGTGCCAACAGCTGCTTGACATCATCTGTAAATAAATAGAAAAAGATATCAAAAGCTAGGTATTACTTGTGATTTGGATCATCTTTGGCTATGATGGTGATGATGATGATGTTAATGGTGATGGTGATAATGATGATAATGTTAATGGTGGGGGTGATGGTGATAATAATGTTAATGGTGGGGGTGATGGTGATAATAATGTTAATGGTGGTGGTGATGGTGATGATGTTAATGGTGGGGGTGATGGTGATAATGATGATAATGTTAATGGTGGGGGTGATGGTGATAATGATGATGATGTTAATGGTGGTGGTGATGATGATAATGTTAATGGTGGTGGTGATGGTGATAATGATGATGATGTTAATGGTGGTGGTGATGGTGATAATGATGATTATATTAATGGTGGGGGTGATGGTGATGATGATAATGATGTTAATGGTGGTGGTGATGGTGATGATGATAATGATGTTAATGGTGGTGGTGATGGTGATAATGATGATGATGTTAAGGTTACTGTCCACGTTCGCGGGGTGCTCTCAGTTAAAAATTGTTTAGCGCGTCACTTAACAATAAAGATAGACAAAATATATATCATTTTAAAGCTTATATAACAGAGAATAAGACTATGTACTAAGTTTTTTTTAAGAAAAATAATATATTTAACCAATGCTTCACATAAAACCTCAAAATCGAGCGCTTTCATTAAAAAAAGTATAAGTCCAAAAGTTCCTACTACTTCGCCGTCATTTCTGCATTATGTCAATCAGCACATACATGTGTTCAAAACTGTGTCCAGTTTTTGCGATAACATGCTTCGTTCTTGAATAAATGTGCTTCAAAGTCGACTTATTGTTAAAACTTCAAGTTAAATAACAAAACGGGCCATAACTCTAAAACTAAGCATTTTATCAAAAAAACTGGACACAGTTTGGAAGACCAATATGTGTTGATTGACATAAGGAAGAAATGACGCCAAAGCAGTATGAACTTTTTGACTTATACTTTTTTAAACAACTCGTATTGAAGGCTGTTAATGTTGAGGTTTTTCGAAGAGCATATCTTACAGAAAATTGTTGTATATAACAAAACATACACAGTCTTATTCTCTGTTATATAAGCTTTAAAATGATATATAATATGTCTATTATTATTGTAAAATGACGCGGTAAACATACTTTTAACTGAGAGCATGTGAAAGCACACCGCGAACGTGGACCGTAACCTTAATGGTGGGGGTGATGGTGATAATGATGATGATGTTAATGGTGGTGGTGATGGTGATAATGATGATGATGTTAATGGTGGTGGTGATGGTGATAATGATGATGATGTTAATGGTGGTGGTGATGGTGATAATGATGATGATGTTAATGGTGGGGGTGATGGTGATAATGATGATGATGTTAATGGTGGTGGTGATGGTGATAATGATGATGATGTTAATGGTGGTGGTGATGGTGATAATGATGATGATGTTAATGGTGGTGGTGATGGTGATAATGATGATGATGTTAATGGTGGGGGTGATGGTGATAATGATGATGATATTAATGGTGGTGGTGATGGTGATAATGATAATGATGTTAATGGTGGTGGTGATGGTGATAATGATGATGATGTTAATGGTGGTGGTGATAATGATGATGATGTTAATGGTGGTGGTGATAATGATGATGATGTTAATGGTGGTGGTGGGGGTGATAATGATAATGTTAATGGTGGTGGTGATGGTGATAATGATGACAAAGCGCAAAGATCGTAATGTGCCTGCTTTTCTTTGCTAAAACGGGACTTTACTCCAAAAAAGGGGGGTGAATAGTCACCCAGTTCACCCCCCCTCCGTCTGCCCCTGAGATGACAGTGATGATGGCTGTAATAAAGATGAAGATATCATCCCTATAATTAATTAATATTTCCAAAACCAATACCACTATCATGTAGTTGGCACGCACCACCATCATGACTATCAACATCCTCACTAAAACCAACAACAGATCTAAACACAAAATGTCCATGTACAGCACATCAAACATACCAGATTTCTCTGCAGCAGAATCAACTATCAATTGCTTTTCCTTGAGATAGTCCAGTACTAAATCTCCTGCAGCACTTGGCTCCCAACTTATTGAATCAGGCAATAGATCTGACTGCTTCAAGCTAACTAAAAATCTCTTGCGCTCTTCATTGACTTCCATCACCTAAAACCAAACCAGCATCGATCAGTACAGAAACCATTTACAGATCAGATAGCAATACTTGATTATCTTAAAATCACTATAAGAAATCATGTATTCTGATTGGTTGAGGTGTGTGCTTTATGCGAGTACACAGTACTTGTGTTTGCATTTTGATCAAATAATATGTCAATACATAATTATTTTATAAAAGAAATAGAAGACTGGCTTGCTGTGTTGTAAGCAGTTTTATAAAATAACTATTTGAAATCACATATTTTGATTGGTTGAGGCGAGTGCTTTATGAGAGCACACAGCATGCGCGTTTGCATGTTGATCAATTTGTATTTTATAAAAGAAATAGAAAACTTGCTTTCTGTGCTGTATGTAGTTATAAAGCACTTGGGGATTGTCAGAACACTTCTCTCGTGTTCTGACAACCCCGCATGCTTTATAACTACACACAGCACGCGTTTTCTATTCCTTCAATACAATCATGTAAATCACTTGGGGGTTGTCAGAGCACTTGAGAATTGCATCGTGTTATACTATTCTCAACACTCCTGTATGCTTTATAACTGCACACAGCATGTGCAAGCATTTTCTACATGTACCTCTTTACTTTAATGAAATGTGACAAATTTTACAAATTGAAGTACCTTTGCGATGACTGACTGTCCAATTTCAAAATGATCAGAGGCGTCTGCCACATACTGATTAGCTATAAACTAATTGAAAATTGAATTGAATTAGACAGGTGAATGGTGAAAGAAAGTACTAATAGGAAGAAGGGGGAGCAAAAAGGAGGAAGAGAGGAGGAAAGGAATGAAATAAATGGGAATGGGATAAAAAAAAGAGGATGGTGAAAAAGACAGATGAATGGATAAGTGAAAGGACAGATAGAAGTGAACAATAAATGAATTATTGAACAGACAAATGAATAAATTATTTGATGGATGAATGCATTAATAAATGAAGCATTTGATAAATGAATAAATGATTTGAGGGTTAAATGCATTAATAAATGAATCATTTGATAAATTAATAAATGATTTGAGGGATTAATGCATTAACAAATGAATCATTTGATAAATGAATAAATGATTTGAGGGATGAATGCATTAATAAATGAAGCATTTGATAAATGAATAAATGATTTGAGGGTTAAATGCATTAATAAATGAATCATTTGATAAATTAATAAATGATTTGAGGGATTAATGCATTAACAAATGAATCATTTGATAAATGAATAAATGATTTGATGGATGAATGCATTAATAAATGAATCATTTGATAAATGAATAAATGATTTGAGGGATGAATGCATTAATAAATGAATCATTTGATAAATGAATAAATGATTTGAGGGATAAATGCATTAATAAATGAATCATTTGATAAATGAATCAATGAATTGATAAATGAATAAATGATTTGATGGATGAATGCATTAACAAATGAATCATTTGATAAATGAATCAATGAATTGATAAATGAATAAATGATTTGATGGATGAATGCATTAACAAATGAATCATTTGATAAATGAATCAATGAATTGATAAATGAATAAATGATTTGATGGATGAATGCATTAACAAATGAATCATTTGATAAATGAATAAATGATTTGAGGGATGAATGCATTAACAAATGAATCATTTGATAAATGAATAAATGATTTGAGGGATAAATGCATTAATAAATGAATCATTTGTTAAATGAATAAATGATTTGAGGGATGAATGCATTAATAAATGAATCATTTGATAAATGAATAAATGATTTGAGGGATGAATGCATTAATAAATGAATCATTTGATAAATGAATAAATGATTTGAGGGATAAATGCATTAATAAATGAATCATTTGTTAAATGAATAAATGATTTGATGGATGAATGCATTAATAAATGAATCATTTGATAAATGAATAAATGATTTGAGGGATGAATGCATTAATAAATGAATCATTTGATAAATGAATAAATGATTTGAGGGATGAATGCATTAACAAATGAATCATTTGATAAATGAATAAATGATTTGATGGATTAATGCATTAATAAATGAATCATTTGATAAATGAATAAATGATTTGAGGGATGAATGCATTAATAAATGAATCATTTGATAAATGAATAAATGATTTGAGGGATGAATGCATTAACAAATGAATCATTTGATAAATGAATAAATGATTTGATGGATTAATGCATTAATAAATGAATCATTTGATAAATGAATAAATGATTTGAGGGATGAATGCATTAATAAATGAATCATTTGATAAATGAATAAATGATTTGAGGGATAAATGCATTAATAAATGAATCATTTGATAAATGAATAAATGATTTGATGGATGAATGCATTAATAAATGAATCATTTGATAAATGAATAAATGATTTGAGGGATGAATGCATTAATAAATGAATCATTTGATAAATGAATAAATGATTTGAAGGATGAATGCATTAATAAATGAATCATTTGATAAATGAATAAATGATTTGATGGATGAATGCATTAATAAATGAATCATTTGATAAATGAATAAATGATTTGATGGATGAATGCATTAATAAATGAATCATTTGATAAATGAATAAATGATTTGATGGATGAATGCATTAATAAATGAATCATTTGATAAATGAATAAATGATTTGATGGATGAATGCATTAATAAATGAATCATTTGATAAATGAATAAATGATTTGATGGATGAATGCATTAATAAATGAATCATTTGATAAATGAATAAATGATTTGAGGGATGAATGCATTAATAAATGAATCATTTGATAAATGAATAAATGATTTGAAGGATGAATGCATTAATAAATGAATCATTTGATAAATGAATAAATGATTTGAGGGATGAATGCATTAATAGATTATTTGAGGGATGAATGCATTAATAAATGAATCATTTGATAAATGAATAAATGATTTGATAAATGAATGCATTAACAAATGAATCATTTGATTCATTTGTAAATGATTTGAGGGATGAATGCATTAATAAATGAATCATTTGATAAATGAACCAATGAATCAAACAAAATGATGAAAAAGAAGGATGGAATGAACAAATAAATCATGACATAACATAATATTTTTTTAAAAAGCTATTACAGTACCGCCTGGAATCACATGTACCTTTGTTCGCGTGCATTTCGCGAACAGAACGCGAACACTGTACGCGTTCTGTTCGCAGTTTGTTCGCAGTTTGTTCGCAAATTGTTCGCAATTTGATCGCGAAATTTTCGCGAACACAGACTGTTCTCGAACAGTGTTCGCGAACAGAAAAAGGAGAAGACCTTTACAAAATGATTATATGTGCGGCACATGAGTTTTCTAAAACTTTTTTGAAAGTATGGGTGACTGTTTAGAATAATTAAAATTACTTTTGGGGTCAACATTTCAGTTTGCGAATAGTACATGTCTGATCGACGATCGAAAAGTTAGCGCTGTCGACGTAGTGAACGCATGTGTTTATTTTCAGTCAAAATATATAATTGTAATGATAATATTCACTTAGATAGTCCAGGAATAGTTTTCGAAATGTCTTTAACACTTTTTTTGACTTACTGTTAACGTGCTGCGTTAAATAATACATGTAGAAAACTTAAAATAATACATGTTAAAACCGGGCATGTTTGTGAAAGCTTCCAGACAAATGGCGCCGTTTAATTGCCTTTTAGGTAATTTTTTCATTACCTTAATTAGCTAATAGAGCTACATAAAACGGCTTTTTTCGAAGCCACAAAAATAGGTTTTTTTAAAAGCCAAAAAATTAATAAAAGTATGCTTACTATCATGAAACTGAAACAGTTTTAATAAACAGCCATGCCGAAACCGGTTCAAAGCGGCTAAAACCGGTCGTACTTGTGAAAGCTTCTAGACAAACGGCGCTGTTCAGTTAATATCTTTTTATAACTTTATACTGTTACTTATACTCCCAGTGATTCGGCAATTAGGATATTTATTGCTTGTTTTTATAAGAAACTATGACACAGTTAAATTCAAATCCTTTTATAAAACATTTTACAAAACAACTTATTGTGAAGTTTACGGTAATATTACCGTTTTGTTATCGTATTTAGCGGCATTTGTCGATCTTACAATATGAAAAAATATAGTTTTAGCGTCTAAAGAATCAAACGACTTTCATTTACAGGCTTTTAAAACAAAGTTTAAACTGTTTATACTGTAACTCATTCCACTACTAAGCGATCGAGCCTAATACGAGCCGAGAGACTCGTTCGTTCCGAGTGACGCTTGCTTGTTCGACAATTTAAAATCTTAGCAAAATTAATATTTAATATGTCTACATTCAAAGTTTTCTCTTCTAATACATGTATGTTTAACATGGGACACAAGTATACTTCAAGCTCATGTCGTTCGCAAACGGGTCCGCGAACAGTGGTGATCGCGAACAGTGGTGATCGCGAACAATTTGCGAACAAAGTGCGAACAATTCGCGAACAAAGTGCGAACAAAGTGCGTACAGAACGCACTTAGTGTTCGCGTTCTGTTCGCGAAATTTTCGCGAAAAAGGTACATGTGATTCCAGGCGGTACTGTATATTATATATACAGCAACAATTTATTAGAAGTGTTGTAAAAAGGATATTACATGGGCGCGCGGAGATACCAATTTTATCTTTGAGTGTTGAAATGATCTCTCACGAGTGAGCGCAGCCAATGAGTAAGAGATTTTCAACTTAAGAAGATAAAATTTGCATCTCCAAGCAACCATGTAATGTTCTGTTTATTATATAATTATCAATGAAAAGAAAAGTTTAGCTGTATAACCATAGTGATGCTATCTTCACATGTGAAAATATCAAATTTTTGAAGCAGAGAAATATAGGTATTTCATTGACAATTATATATTAACAAAGAATGTTGTTATATACCAACTGTCAAAGTTCATTTTTCTTGCACTTTGATTGTGCGAGAGGGTATCATGTGAACGTGAACAAATTTGGATGTTTCCACTGCAAAGACTCTCAGCAGGCAACACTATGTTATTTACCGAGAAACAACAAAACTGGAAGTCATAAAATTAACAATCTTTGGTCATAGCTATGTTTTTGTTGTTCTTTGACAGTTTGCATATAACAAAGAAGCAGTTGGTTAGTGCATGGCGTTCTGTGCGAGAGGTCCCAGGTTCGATTCCCAGTGACCTCGCATCCTTGTTTCGACTTCTCTTCTTTCCGTGTAGCTTTAAGTAGCTTTAAATATCCATAAACGGAGCACTGATGGAGAGAGGGAAATAAAATGAGCGCACTGTCGGCTCTCTGGAAGATCAGCTTCGGCTGAAGGGACTTCCAACGTAAAATACTATTCTTTACTTTAAAGCATTTATAGACTGAAACTTTTGGAAACATCACCACATACAAAACATACTGTATCCCTGAGTCCCAGTCAATGAGTGATAAATATGACATACTGGTAGGTGTGAATAAAACTAGGAATAAGTACAGGAGCAAAAGGAATGAAATGGAAATGAAGTGGATGTGAGAAACGATAGACAGAACAGATGAACAAATGAAGGAAATATTAGAATATATTAACCATATAACATCTTTCTTACAGAATTCGGTGCAAGACCAAAGATTCTTGGAGCAAATTCAATGAATATTCCATAAGCCATTATTTGCTTTATAAAACCTCCTAGAACCATGTCGGCCTTGACATCATCAAAACTGGTCAATGACTGTCCTTGTTGTGCAGTTGTCTTCAGTGATGACTTGAGTGATACAATCTTAGTATTGTTAAGGATTACATATGGAATAATAATATAAATGATACATGATGATCATGAGGATGTTAATGATGATGGTGATGATGATGGTGATGATAATGGTGATGATGATGGTGATGATAATGGTGATGATGATGGTGATGATAATGGTGATGATGATGGTGATGATGATGATGATGATGGTGATGATGATGATGATGGCGATGATGATGATGGTGATGATGATGATGATGATGATGGTGATGATGATAATGATGATGATAATGGTGACAATGATGAAGATGATAATGTTGGTGATGATGAACATGATGATGATAATGATGAGGATGGTGATGATAATGATGATGGCCATAATGATGATGATGGTGGTGATAATGATGATGATTTTGATTGGGATTGTGATGATGATGTTGGTGGTGATAATGTGTAGTTCCAGAAAATATAATAATCTATATAGAGCGCTAACACTATATCCATGAAACAAAATCAAATTTTTAGTGTTTAACAGTTCTTATTTAGAGACTATTAGTTACTATAAAAGACAAGTAAAGTTGTAATGAGGTATTGTTTCCTTTTGTATTTGATGTTTCTGGTTGAGTAATACTGACTAAATAGTCACTAAATAAAAACGATTAGTTAGTAACTATTTTGGTTTTATTTCATGATTTTAGTGTTTTCGCTCTAACAAAGAAAATGAACAAATCTATTGTAAAAATGGTTGACAAATAAGCATCACAATACCAACAATTGTAACACCTTGAATGTCATGCAACTTTCTATTGTCTAATTGATAAATAGGATACATGTGTTTTCTTGTTACCATGACCATAATACAAAACATCAGTCACCCTAACAGACTTCTGGGAAGGCTTGTACACAGACATCAAGGCCTGGTAATGACTGGGATAATCTGAGAGGTGAGAGACTGGTAACAAGGCAGGTAAACCACTTGGAGTGACTTGCACATCAAGTCCTTCATTGCTGGTTGCTACGACATCAACATCAACTATCTGTAAAATAACAGGATTGCAAACTATTTAATTAATTTTTACCGTTTCAATGTATTTAGCGAGTGGCTAATAGCACAGTGCAGGAATGCTAACAATAGCTCCAAGACTCGGACAAACATTGTGTTCAGTTTTACCGTGTTGAGCAATATATGAACCGATCTTATCATTTTCTGCTGAAATTAGAATAACAATGTGATTAAACAAAGATTTGTTTGATCACCATTGAACATAGTCTGTTGAAAGTTAAATAAAAGTTTGTTTGCCCGAGTTAGGCCTTTGTCTCCATTTTTGTGACGTCATTCATGCGCTGCACTATTGGGGAGACTCAGACTCTCGCTCAGTAACGAGCTACGTTAAATATTTTAGCACACAACTCTGCTCACATGTTCATTTTTTGTAAGTAGTATGCACAATGGTGGTATTTTACTTCTAGTACCAGAATGCTTTACACATTTTCTTTCTTATTCAGATTTTTATTCCCCCTTGAGAATACTTGGACAATTGACACTAATTATTTGCAAGTTATTATACCAGGTTTGCTGGTTCACGTTTGTTGTACTTACAGTGCCTGGTTGTATCTGAACATTGTCTGAACCAGAAGAATCCTTGACTGAGTTGGCCTGTCAATCAAAATCAAATTCATAAAATACAGTAACTGCAACAGAACAGAGCAAAATAAGGGTTCCATTTTGTGACTAGAAACCTTCTGTTTTCTTTGTCAGCTTTGGTGGGCAATTGAGCACTAAATCAAAACACTATTTAGGATTAGCTTTTGACTGGTGCTGGATTACTGGCTTTGGTGAAGTGGTGTTGAAAACTGATATTGATGTCACTTGTGTATTGACAATTGCTCCAATATAAACTGTTTCCTTTACCTTAAGACTCAACTTCATTTTCTGTTCTTCTGGCTTACAGTGCATCACATAGCACTTCATTACTTGACCAACATAGAAAACTTGACGGGGATCCTCCTGGGGTTGAATACTGTTTATATATAGATAACATAATTAAAGCAATATCATTGTAATAGTAGCGGTCATAGTGACAGTAGCAGTGGTCCCAGTAGATAACATAATTAAAGCAATATCATCATAATAGTAGCGGTCATAGTGACAGTAGCAGTGACAGTAGCAGTAGTTACAGTCAGGCCTTGGAGGCATTCACTAACAACACTCATGATTGTAAACTGCTGGTTTTCAGCAGTCTGATAAGTCCTCCATATACACATTAGTAGATTTTAAAGCGCTATGAGCTATTCGAGAGATATAGCGCTATACAAATGAGGCATATTATTATATTATTATTAATTATAATTATTCATTGTTGTAGTTGTAGCTGTAGTCATAATAATATTCACTTGACTTACACAGTCATTATCACATCCATATCACAAACACAATCACAATCTTAATCACAATCATAATCCTAAACACAAACACAATCATTATAACAATATTGAATAACTTACCCAAGTTCTCCTTTGGGAATCAAACCCTTAACGTTGTTATAGAACGTCACAATGCAGCAATTCTCCCGTAATGAAGTTATAAAACCATGTGTTACCATGCCAACCTTGGCGTCGGTGTAATTGGTGAGAACTGGAAGTTCAGATGACACAAGGGTCTTTTTGTGCGTCAGTTGAAGACGGCGCTTCTCTGGGTCAACAACCAGAACCTTGATAAAATAGAAATTGTTACTACTTAGAACTTATGTACATTAGAGCGTTATTCGTATAACCCACTTTTAATATGCAAATAAACATGTGTAAAATAACATGCTAAAGAGGTATGTGTGTAGCAAAGTGCTTCAGTGAGTCGTGCTATCGGCTTGAAATAATCAAAATAAAATAGTGGCAGCAAAAATATTTCAAGATTTCCTCGATTTTCAAAGTGGCTTGTGGCTCAAGGGAACAAAATGAGAGAAAATAGTTACACTCACACCTAATTAGCATGTTATTTTACACATAAACTCATTTACATTTTAAAAGTGGGTTATACAGCTGCTAACTGTCTGTCTGCTAATAACGCAATAAGCAAGATTTTATATTAAAGATGCTTGGTTCTTAGTGGTGTTCATTCGACTTACACATTGTTATACTATTAAAATAACAAAATCCAACCTGATTTTATCAATCACTTATGATCAATGATGATGATGATGATCAATTATCTTACTATGATGATGATAATATCAATGAAGACAATGGAAACGTAAAACCCTAACAGAATAAACCAATCAATAGACCAAATCGGCTAACGCGTTGCTATGCACGTTTCCACCCAATTCAAAACCACTGGGACTACAAACTTTTGTTCCAAAACATTTTCCATGTGACATCAAAATACATAAGACAAAGAATCTTATTCCAAAAACATTTGAATTGGGTGGAAACATACATAGCAATGATCAGCCCATTTTGTCTATAAAGCCTTTACCCTGCACTTGATGTCCTTCCCTTCCTTCAGCTTCTTCTCTGGGTGTTTGAGGATGATGTCAGCAAGGTGCATGTTAGTTACCAGTCCCTTGATGTTGTTAGATACTGATACTAACATACCAAACTTCTCCAGACTCAATATTGAACACTGTGAAAGAACACTCTAGTCATTACAACATCAAGATGCAGAAAGCTATTAGACGTGAAATATTATTAATATAAGTTCTTATAAAATTCATGAATAGTTAATGAGAATTGTACAAAAGAAATCACGTCTGTGACGAGTTCTGTAAATCTTATACATCTCATCCTGATATGCATAAGTTTCAACTTGAATTTTCTCAGCCATATATACTTTTATATATATATGAAAGTACTATACAAAATTGGCATCTGATCTGTATGCAATAACAATGGCTCTTCCTTGACTCGCCGTTGTATATAGCATACAGAAACAGAAGATTTTGTATATTTTACTTTAAACATGATTGGTCATGTTGCATCGGCAGATACAGTACAATCACAAGCTGGAAGTGTTTGATTGTATAGCACATACAACAAGAATGCATTATGTTACCTTAAATTTATTCTCGTTGAGAAATTTCAAGTTAAAACTTATGCAAATAGGGGTGTATCAAGATTTACAAGTAATATATAAAATGAGCGGCCGATCTGTATCTGATATACAACGGCGAGTCGAAGACGAGCCGTTTTATATCGGATACAGATCGGACGCAAATATTGTATAGAACTTATGAAAGTCCAACGTTAGTTCTTTCATATTTTACTAAAATTGTCAAGATAAATGTAAATCTGGCCGAGAAAATTCAAGTTGAAACTTATGCAAATCAGGACGAAATCTGTATAAGATTTACAACCTCCATCACGGACGTGAATTCTTTTGTCAATTGCTCATTAATTATTCATGAATTTTATAAATTGATGTACAACACTCTTGTTGTATCAGATTTACTTGACGTACAACATTGTTCAAAATTATGATTTCTTTTGCAAAATTCTCATGAATTAATAATGAGTACTATAGTCTAACATACCTCTATGACTGAACCCACTTGAATGTCATGGTAACGGAGGAATGGTCGTTCAAGGACAGATCTAAATACAAGAAAATGCATGCAGATTACAATGTAGTTATTACTGTTTGAAAGACAGTGGTAAATTTTCTCTATATATGAAATTTTGTATGGTTTTTTAAATAAGATGTGATAATCTGGTAAATGTACTGTTGATGTGCATGTAATTTGAAAGTTACTTCACATTGCTGTTGTTTGGTACTTACTTTTTAAGACTTAATGAAACCAGACCATCAACGGCATTGAAACCAATAACTCGGCAACTGATGAAAATAGATATGTATTGTGCATCAATGTCATCATCATCATTATTGTTAGGACCATCATCATTATCAATATTATCAGTATCCATATCATCATCACCACCATAATCAATGTCATCATAATCAAGAAATATTATCGTTACTATTGATATCACAATTATCATTATCATCATAATCAATATTATTATACTTATTATTATACCAATATTATTATACTTATTATTATATCAATATTATTATACTTATTATTATATCAATATTATTATACTTATTATTATATTAATATTATTATACTTATTATTATATTAATATTATTATACTTATTATTATATCAATATTATTATACTTATTATTATACCAATATTATTATACTTATTATTATATCAATATTATTATACTTATTATTATATTAATATTATTATACTTATTATTATATTAATATTATTATACTTATTATTATATCAATATTATTATACTTATTATTATATCAATATTATTATACTTATTATTATACCAATATTATTATACTTATTATTATATCAATATTATTATACTTATTATTATATCAATATTATTATACTTATTATTATATCAATATTATTATACTTATTATTATATCAATATTATTATACTTATTATTATATCAATATTATTATACTTATTATTATATCAATATTATTATACTTATTATTATATCAATATTATTATACTTATTATTATATCAATATTATTATACTTATTATTATATCAATATTATTATACTTATTATTATATCAATATTATTATACTTATTATTATACCAATATTATTATACTTATTATTATATCAATATTATTATACTTATTATTATATCAATATTATTATACTTATTATTATATCAATATTATTATACTTATTATTATATTAATATTATTATACTTATTATTATATCAATATTATTATACTTATTATTATATCAATATTATTATACTTATTATTATATCAATATTATTATACTTATTATTATATCAATATTATTATACTTATTATTATATCAATATTATTATACTTATTATTATATCAATATTATTATACTTATTATTATATCAATATTATTATACTTATTATTATACCAATATTATTATACTTATTATTATATCAATATTATTATACTTATTATTATATCAATATTATTATACTTATTATTATATCAATATTATTATACTTATTATTATATCAATATTATTATACTTATTATTATATCAATATTATTATACTTATTATTATATCAATATTATTATACTTATTATTATATCAATATTATTATACTTATTATTATATCAATATTATTATACTTATTATTATATCAATATTATTATACTTATTATTATATCAATATTATTATACTTATTATTATATCAATATTATTATACTTATTATTATATCAATATTATTATACTTATTATTATATCAATATTATTATACTTATTATTATATCAATATTATTATACTTATTATTATACCAATATTATTATACTTATTATTATATCAATATTATTATACTTATTATTATATCAATATTATTATACTTATTATTATATCAATATTATTATACTTATTATTATATCAATATTATTATACTTATTATTATATCAATATTATTATACTTATTATTATATCAATATTATTATACTTATTATTATATCAATATTATTATACTTATTATTATATCAATATTATTATACTTATTATTATATCAATATTATTATACTTATTATTATATCAATATTATTATACTTATTATTATATCAATATTATTATACTTATTATTATACCAATATTATTATACTTATTATTATATCAATATTAT
Organism: Metridium senile; assembly: GCA_949775045.1. NCBI lineage: Eukaryota > Metazoa > Cnidaria > Anthozoa > Actiniaria > Metridiidae > Metridium > Metridium senile. The sequence continues at coordinate 16,219,522 of OX459107.1, forward strand.
TATACTTATTATTATATCAATATTATTATACTTATTATTATATCAATATTATTATACTTATTATTATATCAATATTATTATACTTATTATTATATCAATATTATTATACTTATTATTATATCAATATTATTATACTTATTATTATATCAATATTATTATACTTATTATTATATCAATATTATTATACTTATTATTATATCAATATTATTATACTTATTATTATACCAATATTATTATACTTATTATTATATCAATATTATTATACTTATTATTATATCAATATTATTATACTTATTATTATATCAATATTATTATACTTATTATTATATCAATATTATTATACTTATTATTATATCAATATTATTATACTTATTATTATATCAATATTATTATACTTATTATTATATCAATATTATTATACTTATTATTATATCAATATTATTATACTTATTATTATATCAATATTATTATACTTATTATTATACCAATATTATTATACTTATTATTATATCAATATTATTATACTTATTATTATATCAATATTATTATACTTATTATTATACCAATATTATTATACTTATTATTATATCAATATTATTATACTTATTATTATACCAATATTATTATACTTATTATTATATCAATATTATTATACTTATTATTATATCAATATTATTATACTTATTATTATATCAATATTATTATACTTATTATTATATCAATATTATTATACTTATTATTATATCAATATTATTATACTTATTATTATACCAATATTATTATACTTATTATTATATCAATATTATTATACTTATTATTATATCAATATTATTATACTTATTATTATATCAATATTATTATACTTATTATTATATCAATATTATTATACTTATTATTATATCAATATTATTATACTTATTATTATATCAATATTATTATACTTATTATTATATTAATATTATTATACTTATTATTATACCAATATTATTATACTTATTATTATATCAATATTATTATACTTATTATTATATCAATATTATTATACTTATTATTATATCAATATTATTATACTTATTATTATATCAATATTATTATACTTATTATTATATCAATATTATTATACTTATTATTATATCAATATTATTATACTTATTATTATATCAATATTATTATACTTATTATTATATCAATATTATTATACTTATTATTATATCAATATTATTATACTTATTATTATATCAATATTATTATACTTATTATTATATCAATATTATTATACTTATTATTATATCAATATTATTATACTTATTATTATATCAATATTATTATACTTATTATTATATCAATATTATTATACTTATTATTATATCAATATTATTATACTTATTATTATATCAATATTATTATACTTATTATTATATCAATATTATTATACTTATTATTATATCAATATTATTATACTTATTATTATATCAATATTATTATACTTATTATTATATCAATATTATTATACTTATTATTATATCAATATTATTATACTTATTATTATATCAATATTATTATACTTATTATTATATTAATATTATTATACTTATTATTATATCAATATTATTATACTTATTATTATACCAATATTATTATACTTATTATTATATCAATATTATTATACTTATTATTATATCAATATTATTATACTTATTATTATATCAATATTATCATACTTATTATTATATCAATATTATTATACTTATTATTATATCAATATTATTATACTTATTATTATATCAATATTATTATACTTATTATTATATCAATATTATTATACTTATTATTATATCAATATTATTATACTTATTATTATATCCACAAAAATTCCATAAAATTGAAAGGTTGAAGTAACATATAGTTATTATGAATATTATTATGTTGATAATTATCAATATCACCATAATCATCTCTGCCGTACATCAGCATCCTTTACCTATGTTGAGTTCCTGGTTTGTATTTTTTACCAAGTTTCTCCAAATGTGAATCAGATGCATGTGAAATCTGTGGAAGTATGCATCCAAAACATCAGTTTAGTACACAAGTGTAAAAGGCCAGTAATAATATTAATAATGTTTCACAGCAGATCCACATAGTGGCTCTTCAACTAGCACTCACACTCACAACCGAAAGGAATGCAATAGAGTCTTTCCAAACAATTGCCCTAAACCTAACCAAACAATAGTGGTACAATACTGTATTAGGGGGCCAACAAAAACACAAATTTCGACTGGTGATGTATTATAACTGCAAATCAGACGTCTTTTCTAGAGAACTTATCTAATAACAAAATGTGTTCCATGCTTGTTATTGTACAATCAATTTTGTTGATAACTAGTATGATTTCAATTAATATATTACCAGCACAAAACCAACAGTCATTTTGGTCTAGCCTTGATGTTTGACATTGCTTAAGCTCAAGTGTTGTTTAAGTGCATTTAAACATTGTAAACTTACATGAGAATATCCATAGATCTCATCTCTCAGTTTCAGCAGCATCCCAAAGTCTTGATCAACTCTGACAACAGTAGCTTCATCAATGATATCACCAAATGATAGGCTATCAAATGATAGAGGCACGTAGTTGACAATAGCAGGGTGAGAACTCAATGCTACAAGCTTGGTTGTAGGGTTGATGTACAGAATACGACCAACAATCTAAAAAAATAATATTTGTTTAGTTTGTTTTGTTAATCCAACAAAATGCATCCAGAGGCTCATTTGTCTGATATACACTTGGACACCCAAACCATTTAGAACAGGTTCCCATTTAAGTCTGTACTTTCCCATTTAAATTTGTACTTAATATGCAAATTTTGTTGATGTGTGCTAAACACACAGACCAACCAATCAGAGTATATTATTTCTGAAGTGAACTTCTCTGATTGGTTGGTCTGTGTGTTTAGCACACATCAACACAATTTGCATAAGTACAGATTTAAATGGGAACCTGTTTTAGATATCTAGATATATATTGGTTTGACTACACTGTTATGAAAGTGTGTATGATGATTACTGTCAAAGTAAATTTTGTGATTATAAAGGCCAGAAAAAATGTTTTTTAATGACTTCTCAGGTTGAACATCCTACCAAGATCCATGTAAGATCATGCAAAATCCTGGCAAGATCCAGGCATGGTCTTACAAGATCTGGCATGTAATCCTCAATCTTCAGGAACTTGCATGAGTTCTTGTCAAGTTCTTGTCAAGATTTTAGAATAAAGATCTTCCCAGTATCCTTCCAAGAAATTTACTTGAAATCTTGGATGATCTTAACAGATCTTAACAAGATGCTCAAACCATGGGCAGCAGAGTATCATTCGCGTTTGTATTCGCTTGTAATCTCCGTGTATTTATAGCTACAAACGGTCACTTATTTGTTTACTTTGTTATTCCATTCACCCTTCGTCATATTTCTAGCTCCTATTTCAATCTCGTGATGCTATTAGTCTATCTGGTATTAAAAGCGATCGTATGTCACTCGGTTACTAATCGGTAACTTCTTTAACTGCCCCCGAAGGTATATAAGATACCAGGGTACGCAGCTAGCCCTAATCCTATTGTTCTCTATCTGCTCAAATCCGTACTAGGTAAACGTCACTGCTATGGACAGTGATGATAGATTGGCAAGTTCGGACTCTGTTCGCTTGCTATCCGAAAACACAACTATTCGTTCGGTCAATAATCAGCACTACCCGAAGTGAAGTACCGGTATTCATAACATTAAACCTGCGTTATAAAATTAATCATTCATTTAAGTACGGTTTCATGATTTTAAGTAAAAGAGATTTAGAAAACGTATTTAAAATAAAAACTAACGCAACGTTTAAAAAACTAACGTACGGTGATTTACTATTTCATAATCAGTTGCTACTTTCAAGCTGAAGAAAAGTTTCAAGTAAACAAATAAGTCGCTACTAGTGTTCAAACCGTAATGAATTGCCCATCCTCAATCTGTATTTTGGTACATCGGTGAAAACCTTCTTTATAAACTTCCCCAAATCGGTCTTTCGACAGCAGTGGTTGCCATCTTGCATTCACATGACAATAAAATTCTTATGCATTGCTCGTTTCTATTAAAGCACAAGGCTTATAATAAAATATTCTTGTGAATGCGTCCTCCATGTGTCAAAATATCGGCCGGACTAAATTCAAAAACTAATACGGTAACGCAATCTTTATTCCTAGTCAAACGGAGTCGGATAGCAAGCGAACAGAGTCCGAACTTGCCAATCTATCATCACTGTCCATAGCAGTGACGTTTACCTAGTACGGATTTGAGCAGATAGAGAACAATAGGATTAGGGCTAGCTGCGTACCCTGGTATCTTATATACCTTCGGGGGCAGTTAAAGAAGTTACCGATTAGTAACCGAGTGACATACGATCGCTTTTAATACCAGATAGACTAACATCACGAGATTGAAATAGGAGCTAGAAATATGACGAAGGGTCAATGGAATAACAAAGCAAACAAATAAACGACCGTTGGTAGCTATAAATACACGGGGATTACAAGCGAATACAAATGCGAACGATACTCTGCTGCCCATGCTCAAACTGGGAATTCAACGGGATTTGAGTCCATGACCTTTGCAGAACCTTTTTAAATATAACATTGATTTACCTTTGATTTCTTTTTATACTTTTTCTCCAGGTCTTGACCATCTCCTCCACAGTCAGGGAGATGATTCAAGTTGACACTTCCCTCAAACATGTCCAGAAAAGACACAAGTAGACCATTGGGAGTATGCTGAAAGAACAACAATTATAGCTAAAATGTATGTGATTATTCTTACAAATGTGTACATCAAAGACTGCAAATCAAAAAGTTAAAATTATCCTTGACTTTAACTGTAACTAAGTTAAAATAAAATAAATCACTTTTTTAATGTCTCAATTCTTCTAGACTGGACATGTGTGCCCTACTAATGGGGGAGACTCAGGCACACACTCACTACCTCTATGTTTAATTATTTTGCACACAATTCAGCTCACATTTTTGCAGAGGGGGAAAAACTGGATAACCCGAAGAAAAACCCTTGTGGCATAGGAGAGAAGAACACATCAAACAAACTCAACTCACATATAATCCATGCCCGAGCCGGGACTCGAACCTGGACCACAGCAGTGAAAGGCCAGCGCTCACACTTCTAGGCCACCCATGCTACCCATTATATTTTTAGATGTGGTGAATTGTGATTGTATGAGGGTATGTAGTCTTGAAGAAAACTGTTGTTAGTATCTGGCAATTGAATGGTTTGAGTCCAGGTAGGAGCGATGATGATGTTGTCTCTAGATGGCAATACCAGTTGCAATAGAAATAGTCTGAAATACATGTATTATTACCAACCTCTTTGACAGTCATTTTAACCATCATACCAGGAACAAGACTGGACAGCTTACAGTTCATTTCCTCTGTGATCTGGAAAAAAGATATTTTCAACACAAACTCCCTGATTAATAACTATTAGTTATACTATAAATTGGTGATCAAGTGAAATATCATACAAATATCTTTGCTTGTGAGGGCCGTAAGCTAGATAACTCTCAATGGGTTAGTATGTCACCCTCTTTAAATAAAGTTTATTGTATTGCATTGTATAGTCACATGTATTTTCTAGTATACATACAACTATGTAAAATGATAATGGCGATGATGGAGATTGTGGTAGTAATTTTAACGACGGTTTTATGAACACAATAATAATATGCCGATGGAAATGCTGATGGTGTTTATACATAGAAATAATTATAACAGGTTCCCATTTAAATATGTACTTATGCAAATTGTGTTGATGAGTGCTAAACACACAGATCAACCAATCAGAGTATATTATTTCTGAAGTGAACTTTCTGATTGGTTAATCTGTGTGTTTAGCACACATCAACACAATTTGCATAAGTACAGATTTAAATGAGAAAGTACAGATTTAAATGGGAACCTGTTTTATATATTAGTGAAGGAGATGGTTTATGTTACCGTAGTACGTTTAATTATCATATTGATAATAATTATAATGGTATGTTTATGGCGTTTGATGATCATGTCAATGATGATTCTACAACAACAACAACAACAACAACGTTTTTTTTGCACCTAGAATTTGCAAGAAATTACAATTTACAAAATAAAATAGAAAATTACAAGTAAAGTACAGTAGATACTACAGCTAATAATAATCTAAACTGTAAAATGATTGTAGCATGATAAGACAAGGTGTTACATACCATTGCACCGTTGATTTTCTCTTCATCAACTTTAACAGCAACCACACGAGCCTCGTCACCAGCCTTGACAAACACTTGAATGGGTTGTCCAACTTTGATGTCAACTACCGACCAATCAATCAATTGATTCAACTATTGATGGTGATGATGATAATGGTGATGAAATGATGAAGATGACGATGGTAATGATGGTAAAATTGTGATGATGACAATGATGACAGTGGTGGTGATATTGTAGCTTTATGAGAATCATAATGATGATGATGATGATAGTGAAGGTGGTGATGATGATGATAGTGAAGATGGTGGTGGTGGTGATGATGATGATGATGATGATGATAGTGAAGATGGTGGTGATGATGATGATGATGATAGTGAAGATGGTGGTGATGATGATGATGATAGTGAAGGTGGTGATGATGATGATAGTGAAGATGGTGGTGATGATGATGGGCTCCCTGTGTTATGTTCACCACAGGTATCCCATCACATACCTGGTGGTTTGGGCTTTTTAGGTAGAAATCCTGTCTTTCCTTGAATGCCAAATGAAATGATAAACCCATGATCCTCTTCACTGGACACATAACTGTTAAGAACCTATTAGAATATAGCTAGGTTAATGTCTTATAATAATAAATATTCATTTTAATTAGCATTAATAATAGCTGTAATAGCATTAATAATTAGCTGTAATAGCATTCTATGTGGTATGCCTAAATCGGAACTTGATAAGCTACAGAGAGCTCAAAATGCGGCAGCAAAGCTAATTGTGGGTGCACCACGTTCTGAACATACTACTCAAATTCTGAAAGATCTCCACTGGCTCCCTATAAAATCGAGAATAAAGTACAAAGTCCTGTTACTCGTCTGGAAATGCCTTAACTACCAAGCACCTGACTATCTGTCCTCACTTATTAACCTTCATCGCCCTGCCCGTAAACTGCGTTCTTCTGCCCAATGTCTTCTGACACAGCCATCGCCTCCTCCGAGAACTGTATCGTATGGCAACCGTGCATTTTCAAACTTTGCACCAAAACTGTGGAACAGCTTACCTGAACATGTAAAAACTAAAGACACTGCAACAAATTTTAAAACTGAACTTAAAACATTTCTCTTCCGTGAATATTTTGACACTGATATAATATAATTTTGTAAGCGCATTGAGTTTTAAAATGCGCTATAAGCACCTAATATAAATAAATAAATAATATGTCTGAAAAAAACAATTACGAAAATGAGAAAGTGACCTGAACCAAGGGCATATGTAGCCTGGGTACCAGGTGTTATTTTCTCCTTGCTTAAGCGTTTGTATTTAAAATTTGACAGTTTGTTGACGGTTTGTGATTCAACCCTGGCCCAAAGAGCTTAGAATCTCACTTCCATGCTGCTTTGATTGACATCATCAGTTATAGCCATATTTGGAGAATTGGCAAACTTGTTGACATCTTGCTGTCAGCTTTCATCCAATCAAAGGTCTTCATAGACTTAAACCAATCAAAAGGCTGGGGTCACATAGCATTGATCTGTGAAAAGCCTACAAGCTAGTGGTGCAAAGGATCATGGATCAGTTCTGAAATGTACATTCATGATACCTTTATTGTTGTCTAATAAGTTACAGTTATAGTAATTTCTCAATAATATTAACACATTGTCAAGTTTGGTGATGTGGCCATGAAATCCCTGCATTCCAGTAAAGTATACATTGGTTACCCATAGTCCCATGCTACTACATGTAGCTTGTAGGCTTTTCACTCCACCTTTGACAGAGTTTTCAGAAAAGGTGTATTCCTACTTGAAAGTTAGCTACTACATACCATTGCCTTTGTAATAGCAGTAATGCCACTGTTGATATCCTCAGGTTTTACAGAAAGTTTGATCTTCTTGTGGCCATGTTTCTCTGGCATGATCTCCTTGATCACACACACTACTAGACGATTGAGAACGAAAAGATCTTCCAAGCTTGGGGTATTGTCCTGAGAAAAAATAATAATTTTAAATCTATGGTAAAAATGAAAAATGGTAAATTTTTTAAGGTGTTTCCAATTTCATTTCAATGCCTATTGTTTATGTTCTACTGGTCAACGTAGCCTATACTAGTTAATTCTCTAGTTTCAGTTTAAAATCTAGATCATCATTATCACAATTAGTATCGTCAACACTGCTATCATTATTATTGTTGTTATTATTAGTATCATCAACACTGTCATTATCATTGTTGTTATTATTAGTATCGTCAACACTGTCATTATTATTGTTGTTATTATTAGTATCATCAACACTGTTATCATTATCATTGTTGTTATTATTAGTATCGTCAACACAGCTATCATTATCATTGTTGTTATTATTAGTATCGTCAACACTGTTATCATTATCATTGTTGTTATTATTAGTATCGTCAACACTGTTATCATTATCATTGTTGTTATTATTAGTATCGTCAACACTGCTATCATTATCATTGCTGTTATTATTAGTATCATCAACACTGTTATCATTATCATTGTTGTAATTATTAGTATCGTCAACACTGCTATCATTATCATTGTTGTTATTATTAGTATCGTCAACACTGCTATCATTATCATTGTTGTTATTATTAGTATCGCCAACACTGTTATCATTATCATTGTTGTTATTATTAGTATCATCAACACTGAGATGATTTCAATTGTATTCATCACTTACATCACTGTCTTCATCCATGTCATCATCCTGCGAGGTCAACAATTCTGTAATCTTGTCATTGATGTCAAATATGTTGACAAACCCACTCAAGCCATTTGGTAAGCTAATGACCACTTCAAACTCTGTGATTTCCTTAACGGCACCAAGCAATTTCATACCAGGACAGAGTCGCTGTTTATCACACAACAGAACATGTGTTAGTACGACATTTGCATTACGAAGTCATATACTACAGCTAGCTACCAGAATGCTTTGCCTACTTTCTCTTGTTGACTTGTGCCTAAAGACCTTTCTCACAAACCCGCTAATGCTTGGCAAGCCTAGTTATGACTCAAGATGCTTTGTATATTCAGCTGTATTGAACTGTTTCTTTTCATGAGACAATGTGGTTCCTCTTTATTTTATATGATGTGAGATAAAATAGTTATACAATGTTTTCTTTGCATACTGAAGGCTGTATGTTATTTACCTTAAATGAAAGATTTTCCACATGCTTTAGCTCTCTTGTTGTTTCATATTCAACCGCAGTTTTTGTCTCCTCTGGTTTTGACTTCGACTTTGATTTGGTCTTCTTTTTCTTCTTTGGTTCTTCGACTGGTGTCTACAAGAGAGAAATGACAGCTTAACTACTACAACAACAACAACAATATTTTGTATTATCAATGATATAGAAATGTTGGTATCATTGATCATCATCATGGACAACATCCTAATCATTGTGTACATCATAATCATTACATCATAACCATCATCGTCATCATCATCACCTTTATACATGTAATCATCATCATCATCATCATAATCAACACATTATCAACAACATAATCAGCACAATTACACAGGCATCATCTATCACAGTCATCATAATCATCACCATCATTGTATCCATCATAATTTTCATTAGAGCGAAAACACTAAAGCCATGCAATATAAAGAAAATAGTTACAAACTAATAGTTTCTATTTAGTGACTATTTAGTCAGTATCACTCAACCAGAAACATTAATTACAAAAGGAAACAATACCTCATTACAACTTTAGTAGTTTACTTGTCTTTGATAGTGACTAATAGTCACTAAATAAGAACTATTACACAGTAGCAATTTGATTTTATTTCATGGATATTAGTGTCTATACTCTAGCCAGTGACATTGTTACTGAATATTTAAAAAAAAAATAAAAAGCAAATAAAAAGAAATGATTGGCCAGCAATACGAATAACAGGAACACGAGAATCTACTAAGTTATCGTAATATTTTGTTTTGATTTCTTACCCCAAATAAAACATCTTTTTCAGCTTCTTGCTTTATCCTCCGTACTTCAAGAGGACTTAGGGCACTTGCACCTCCTCTCGGAAAGTCTATCTCCTCTTCTCCTACACTAAGCCTGTAAAACACATCAAAATTCGCACAATCGATAAATGAGCATTACAACACATGGCTTGTAACTCGCCACGTGCATCCAACATCTTAAGACATAACAACTAAAATCACACGTTAATATCAAACGATCAAGATAATAACCACACATACAAACAGAACTATTAACAAATAAAGTGTATACCTAGAATTGTCATTTTCTAATGCAGTTTTCTGCTTCTTTTGGCGATTTAGATGTTGTTTATCTGAATTGGGCCTCTTGGTAGCCATCTTGACTTTCGAGTAGATACCAGGAATGCGCGGAAAAATGATCACACAGGAATCCCCACAGGCAGCCCATGCTCTTGACTTTTAACTTATAAAAACAAGCGACTTTTTCAGCTTATAAAAAATCAATTGATTAGCAACTTTTTACCTCATGCATTGATGTGTTGATATGAAGCGATTTGTGTCGTAATTTACCTTTTTTTAACCCCCCTCCCCTCCCCTACAATCAACCTCGTTCCCAGGGCCCTCTCCCTTCGCTATTCAAGTAAATATAGTATTCGTGCTTATATTAAATCTAGCCTATTATATTAGTCTGTTTCAAGGCTGTCAATCAAACCAGAGGGCATGCTGAACCTAAAAGTTATCAGAAGTTAATAACGAGAAGTGTCTATCTTGACAATAAACCTATACTATACCCTATCACAAAGATGAGTGAGCTATTTTTAGCGCGTAATCTGATTGGCTGGGTGAAATGGCGTGTTCACAAGGAACCGATAGGATTCTCTTCTTTCCCCATACAACTTAGCCGTCACGCAATCGCTGAGAATGAACGTCACCGTCTTCTCACAAGTGTTCATTAGCAATGTTTCTTCCTCCTCCTCTTTCCTAATACGTAGAGCTTCCATTTCTGTGATTGCTCGCCACCGCCTTGTGCAAAAGCGTCAATAAGCATTCACCTTTCCTTTCCTCCTCTCTGCCTCATATAACTTCCACTGCTGAAAATAGAACCCCCCCCCCCCCCCCCTTGCTAGAGCCATTGGTTAAAGAGTTGGTTTGACTATTATTTATAACATCTGAAACCATTCAACAAGTAACACTTCTGTATGATGGTACTTTAATCAAATAACTTTACAGCTGATTGTATAGTATATGTTTAACTATTTCTATAATAAATCGATACGATATCAAAAGAAAAGTATTAATAGTTTAATCCTGTACAGACGTATTGATTTTAGAATGTTCACGCTATCTACATGTTTGTTGTAACTCTTGCTTGTGCAGAGTTTGTTCTGTTCCTGGTTCGCCCAGAATTGTTAGTAACGTTTCTTCTGCACAGTAATGTTTTTGCTGCTTCGCGGAAATCAGACAGACAGACAAAGTACACACAAGGGCTGAAACTAGAGTTGACGACCGGAAGAAAAAAGTATGTAATAAAAGTTAATGAATCAAAATCGATGCATTTATTAAAAAGATAAGTTGATGAAAAGAAATAGAAACTAATCGAAATCAATGAATATATGAAAAAAGGAAAGTAACAACACAAATAAAGAAGTAACGAATACAAAACCATTCTGACCGCACCACCGATTCGTTTTCTTCGTAGTTTTCTTTGTACTTCAGAGAGATTGTCTTCAATGGCTTGTGGATTGGACAGTCTCCGTAAGGTTAGAATACTCAGTAAAGCCAGTACCAGAAATAAGAATGTTGCTATAATAAAATTGATGTTAAACCATAAATTGTAATAATACGATAATTCTGATTTTACATAACAATAGCCATCTTTCCCCGAGCGAATAATTACTTGAAACAACCACATTGCAGCAGAAATCAACCAGGAGCAAGCAAGCAAACACACACGTTGTTTTACCGAGTATGGTCGTGATATCTGAACAACTCGCCTTGTTGTGATTCTGTATCGTTCAATGCTGATGATTAAAAGGGTAATAAGAGATACTATTTGAGAAGTGCGCCATAGAAAGAAAATGGCTTTACAAGCAAAATGACCAACACTATCATCATGCCATAACTTGTACCCAAAAATAAATTTTTGTGAATATATCAATGTAATTACTGTAAAGAGAGTATCTGAAACGGCCATGTTGATGATCAAGAAATGAAGATTTCTTCTGACGGTGTACTTAGCAGCGAGTACGATGGTAAATACGTTACAACACACACCAAATCCACCAACAAGGAATAATACTGCCATTTTAACAGCTTGTTCAACGTCTGTAGGAGGTTCATCATACTTGCAGTAGCTGTTACCTCGTGTAACGTTAGACTGGTTCATGTTCAAGAATCTGTTGTTGCGATGTTGTTATCAGTAGAAGCTAGTAGATCCTTAGTTGTCTGCTGGTACTGACTTGTAACTAACATATATATGGGTTCTAGCTTTCTTTAATTAGTTTTTCGATTCATTAATATCATTGCAATTAATATTTTAATTAAAATTCTCAATGGAAATTGATATACAGCAAAATGATTTTTTATTTTTCGCTAGAAAATATAATCAGCTAATCCAATCAGTCACCCGACAAATGAGAATTACTTTATCAAGAACGTGAAACTTTTTCATCGGTGGGTTTCAAAAGCACTAATTACTGTTCCATCAATGATATGGATTTCAAGATGTTCAATTTAGCAATCGATTACTAGAAAACTCAAGATTCAATCCAATACTTTCTCAACGAAATAAAACTTTTTCATCGTTTCAAATCCACTTATTACTTCCAAGATTTTCAATATACCAATCGATTATGGTAAACACTCGAGCCGTGGACACTTTTTCTCGATGTTGTCTATCAGTAGATTCAGACTTGTAATTGCTTTCTTTAAATAGTTTAGGGAATATCACAAATATCATTATCTTGCAGCTGCTGGTAATTATTCTAATATATCGTTTATATTATGAACTACTCGTTCACATATGATCGCAAACAGGGAGAATTGATATTTGCTGCAGAATTTTACATCGCAGTGTCTATATACCCGGCAGCCGGTCGCGGTCTCAAAAAAACTAAATACCCGGCAGTCCAAACTTTCTCAAAAGTATGCATATGGCCAAATAACTATCTATGTTAAAACCAAACCAGTCAAAGTTTGTTTAGACATACTAAGCGCTCTTCTACTTTTGAGAAAGTTTGGACTGCCGGATATTTAGTTTTTTTGAGACTGCGACCGGCAGTCACGAACCAATTCATACTCAGGTTTGTGTACTATGCCGAGCAAATGCTGACGAACTTTATTCAAAGCAGTTTCGAAAATAAAAAGGGCTTGATAGTTCTAAACCAATTTAGATTAGTTTGATTTGCTTGGCAATAGCCGTTTTGCGACCTTTTGCCGAATTTTTGAGAGAGCGTGACCAGTATAGTGTTGACAGAAAATTTCTAAGTGCCCCGGCGAAGCAAGTGATTCGTATACTATGCCGAACAAAGACTGACGAACTTTATTCAAAGCAGTACAGCTTAATAGAAGAAGCGCTTAGTATGTCTAAACAAACTTTGACTGGTTATTTGGCCATACTTTTGAGAAAGTTTAGACTGCCGGGTATTTAGTTTCTTTGAGACCGCGACCGGCTACCGGGTATATAGACACTGCGATTTTACATACAAGGATTACAAACAACTAAAGCCGATCGAAGTGGAACTGTCCACTTTCTAAACCAAATGAAAACGTAAATAACTTATTAATTAAGATATTGATATAGCGCTTATCCGTTTCAGTGTTGGGGTTCCACAAGGATCAATATTAGGACCATTACTATTTCTGATTTATATAAACGATGTTTGCAATTCATCAGAAATCTTACATTTTACATTATTTGCAGATAACACAAATATACTATATAGTTCTAAGGATTTAAACAATTATAATATAACAATAAATGAAGAGTTAAACAAATTTTCCATATTGTTTAAATGAAATATTTGTTTACAAATAGGCTTTTTATGTCTCTCCTGAAGCTTGTTTTAGTCATTTTTATCATTTTTAATTAGTTATGGAATCATTTTCGGTGTCATTTATTTTACCGGAAGTGATTCTGCTTGGACGGGGTATGGGAACCAGGTTATTTGCTGATACCCCCTCAGGGGATTACCAGTCACGTGGTCACTTTGTTAAGGTCATTCTGTCTGGACTCATCAGTTGTGAAAGATGCTAACTTCTGCTTTCACCCTCCTCCTCCCCATATCCTGTCCACTATATTGGCTGTTTGATGCCCACACCTTTACTGGGCTATATGAGACTTGTTTGACCCTATTTAGGGTATGATATGTAATTTCTTTATGCCTATGTATTTTTATAATTAAAGCGGCTATGAGTTTTCTCATAACCATTTTAACCCATTCAGTCTCAGTGTTATTTGTGCCCAGTAAACAGAGCTCAGGCTATGCAGTATAAGGGATATTGAATTAAGTGGAGGGAGAGACATAAAACAAATAAACTTTCTTTAAATACTAAAAAAACAAACTACATGATATTCAAGAACTCCAAAAAAAAAATCAATACCAATGAACATTAAAATAGATGGCATTTCAATAGAAAAGGTTAGTGAGACAAAATTTCTTGGAATCATAATTGATGATCAACTTAAATGGAAATCACACATTAATCATGTATGCTCAAAAATCTCTAAAGGTATTGGTATTATCAGTAGGATAAGGTTTCTTCTTCCTAAATCATCAGTTAAGACACTTTACTATAGTTTAATATATCCATATTTACTCTATGGAATTATATTTGGGGATATTAAACAATAATCGATCAGTAAATTGAAAATCTTGAACCCATATGGTTGATTATTCAAAATATTCCTATTCCTATTCAAAATGTTCGATGTCAAGAAGTACGCACTCTATGACGCTTACAATTCTATCAACACATTCAGGAGATAACGGGCTTAAAAACGGTGTCAGCGTTTTGTTATATCTGCTATAAGTTGAGGAATGACTTTTTGAATGTTGTTCGACACAAAACAGATCATAACTATTTTAAATTGCGTTACAGCGATATTCGTTGTATCGCGACCTGCTGTTTGAAAACTTCGGTTTGATTTGGTCTTTTGTGGACCGTCAATCAACTAGGGGGCGGAGTTATATAATGGTTAACCGCTGATCATGAGCTATATATAGGACACATGACATTTTCGAGCGAAACATAGATCGTTGTATAATTTACTAACAAATGAAAATTACTCATTAATAAACCACAATAAGGACCAATAAAAGTTTGTAAAGTCTGCTTTATTACCTCATGTGTTGTATTACGCTTTGCGAAGTCCAAAACCCCCAATAAATAGACAAAACATTTGAAAACCCCAACGATAACAACCCACTGATTATCAAACGAACGTTGACAATTTAGCTTAGGTACCTAGCCTTTAGAGGCAAAAAGCTTAGCTGCCAAGCTTTGGTCAAAGTAGATCAACGTTCGTTTGATAACCAGCGGGTTGTTATCGTTGGGGTTTTCAAATGTTTTGTCTATTTTGGGGGGGTTTTGGACTTCGCAAAGCGTAATACAACACATGAGGTAATAAAGCAGACTTTACAAACTTTTATTGGTCCTTATTGTGGTGTATTAATGAGTAATTTTCATTTGTCAGTAAATTATACAACGATCTATGTTTCCCTCGGAAATGTCATGTGTCCTATATATAACTCATGATCAGCGGCTAACCATTACATAACTCCGCCCCCTAGTTGATTGACGGTCCACAAAAGACCAAATCAAACCGAAGTTTTCAAACAGCAGGTCGCGATACAACGAATATCGCTGTAATCAAAAATCGCGACCGCCATCTCTTATGTAATTAGTTTTTCAGTGCGGAGTTGATCGAAATATTAAGAAGACGAGATAAACGCACTTGTTTGTTAACAGTTTCCGGTCTTTATTTAGTCACGGATTTTCTTTTCTTTAAATTTTCGATCAAAGAAAAATTATTTTTAATTTTTATTGCATTGAAATAAAAGATAACGATATTATCTTTCCGAAGATACCAAAAACGTAATTTCGTCAAAAGAGGTCGAAAATTTGTATCCTGATACCTTAATAAGCGCAAAGTTGTTAAGAACTAATACTACATAACGCCGGTTAAAAAATATATGAAAATACCAAGGATCTTAATATTAGGTGAGGTGAAATTCGGATGTCGTCCCGGCAATTTTGTTCAAAACTAAATATGCAGCAACTTTATAAGATATTAAACAATAAACGATCAGTAAATTGAAAATCTTGAGCCCATATGGTTGATTAGACTACAATTATAGTGTCTTTGAAATATAGTTTTCACGTGGTTACAAAAGTAATATAGATAATAGCATACAATTTGACGTGGTGATTAGATTGAAATATTAAACATACCGTCTACTAATGAATTTTCGCCTAAACGTCCCTCCCCGACGTCTTCCCTCCATCCATTTCTTTTTAAAACTTGTTACAAAGATAACATAGAATTAATCAAAACTTCTGATTGTTCGTTTTGGTGTAAGATATCTAAACATGTCTTAGGTAAAACTGATGAACTATTTGTCTGTGGACTATATATTCCTCCGGAAAACTCTATTTAATTTGAAGATGAAATTTTTGATCAACTAGAACAAGATATTGACACTTTTGCAAAAAAGGGAAATATTCTTCTTTTGGGAGATTTTAATGCAATGTTTTGGCACAAACAGAGATACTATTAGCAAGGATGGAAATACTTTCATCAAAAACGATTGCAGTAGTTTAAGTGTAGAACCGATATCACGACGAAATTTTGATAGTTTTACAAATCCGCAAGGCAAAAAATTACTTGAACTTCGCAAATATATTTGATTTAAGAATACTTAATGGAAGATTTTCAGGTGATTCTTTGGGTAATAACGTATCACGATAACAACGGCGTGAGTACTGTCGATAACATAATCACGGATCAGAATTTACTCCAAAACGTTAAATTTTTTATCGTAGATCGGCCAAATTTCCTTTCAGACCACTAGTGGTTAAAGTCCGAGAATTTGGAGCTTAATAATTCAACACATGATAATATAGTTGTTGATGAACTTCAACGACTTCCTCCTCAATTCATTTGGTCTTCTGACTTCATCCGATGTAAAATATTTAATCAACAAATTTTTATCTAAGGATTTTTCATTGTTTAAGAAAGAAGGTATTAATGATGCAGCTCAACAGGAACAAAATAGTTTTGATAAAGCAGCCAGTCTTTCCTTAAAGTTAAAATTGATTAAACGTAAAACAAAGAAAAGAAACGTTTGTAGTAAGAAATGGTTTGATTATGACTGTAAAAAAGCTAGGAAAGAACTTAGACAAATTTCAAATCAAAAACACTCTGATCCTTTAAATATTGCTCTTTAATAGAGAACAGTATCATCTTAAACTAAAGTCTTTTAAACAATTACTGCAATCTAAGCAAACGGAATTCCATTCAAATAAATTGTTACAATTAGAAAACAATTCTGAAAATACCGAATTTTGGAGAATCCACAACAGTGGACTTTCCAGTCACTTCATTCTAGGAGGGAAACCTATCCTACACAGAACTCATTAGTGGATCTACTAAAACAAATGGAACATGAGAGTGAGCACAGTCAATTTAATTCCGAACTCAAGTGTCTCATAGTTGACTATGAAATTGAAACAGCCATTAAATTGCTCAAAGGTAAAAAAGCAGCTGCATCTGATAAAATTAGAAACGAAATGATTAAACATAGTTTTAATGTTATGCTTCCAGTTTGTAATAAACCTTTCAACCTCATTTTACAATCTGGTATGTTTCCAGACGCTTGGTGTGTTGGTTCTTTAACCCCTATTTTTAAAAGTGGTGATCGATCTGACACTCGCAAGTAATTATAGAGGGATTTGTGTTTCTAGTTGTCTAGGCAAATTCTTTTCTGTTATTCTTAATCAAAGACTATTACATTTTACGCAAAAGCACAACTTATTACATACATCTCAAATACGGGTTATGCCAAACTTTCGAGCTTCTGATCATATCAGTTTACATTACGCTCTTTAATTGATAAGCATGTCGTCAATAAGAAAAAGGGAACAATTTACGCTTGTTTTATCGACTTCAAAAAAGCCCTTGATTCTATATGGCATGAAGGTTTACTACTTCGATTGTTACAAAATGATATCAACGGTAACGTTTACAAGCTTATCAAGAGTTTATATTCTAAATCTTCTTGTTACATCGAGCGAAAAGCTCGATGTCTGAAAATGCACAGTGTTCTTCTCTTGGTCTACACATTTAAAAGCGGCTTAAGATGACAAAATTAATACAATGTGAATAAGGAACCGTTTCTAGTTGACAACATTAAAGTTGTATAGACATTTTGAACGTGCCATTCCCAGATACAATATGGAAGTCGGCAATAGCTGATGGAACTGAGCTCGATGTGAGCGCTCATATAAGTTAGGCTCAAAACGTACAAAATCCTTTGAATATACCCGTGAAGTACGTCGAGGTTGTATTCTTAGTCCTTTGCTATTCAATTTATTCTTAAATGAATTATCTATCTCGCTTGAAAACAGCAATTGTGCTGATTCTTTTTTTCTCCCTAATGAATGTAAACTTTCTTCTCTACTTTATGCGGATGATTTAGTTCTTTTATCTCAGTAAATCACAGGTTGGTTTACAAAATTCAATAAATCTTGTTAATGATTTTTGTTCAAAATGGCAAATGTCGGTTTACGAGAAAAAAACGAAAACAATGATCTTTTGCAAAAAAGAAACTGAAAAAATGAAACAGCTTTCTTTTACATTAAATGGCAACAAACTCGAAAATGTAAAATATTTTACATACTTTATAGGTGCAAAATTAGTTCTACTGGGAATTTTTCTAATCATCAAGCTCAATCAAAAGAAAAAGCTTTGTACACGCTTTTTATAAAATCACGAATACAGTTGATTTCAAAATGGGATAAAAATCCAATTAAAAAAAAATATTCGCTTTTGTAAATACTACCTTGGTGTCAACAATAAGGCGTCTAATATTGCTTCTAGATCTGATCTCGAACGTTTTCTTTTAAAATTAATTATTGATAAACTTTCTCTTAAATACTATTATCATTTATTATGTTTACCGGATAACTCCATTGCTAAACAAGCACTCTTTCTTTCTCAATCCTTGCACGAACAACGTAATCCTTGTTATGACATTTTTATTTCGTAAAGCATTTTATTGAACTTTTTTCGTTGTTAGATCCTTTCGTAGCTAAACATTTGTCTAAAAAAAATAGTATTTAAGCTCATAGCATTTTTAGATTTTAAATTTTATCTGTAAATAGGTTAAGTATAATATCTGATACATATTTGTATTATCATATGTATATAGTATTATATTATTATTGTTATATTGTTGTAATGCGCATTTGATATTATATAAATGATCTCCAAAACTAATTTACAAGAATATCATGATAAAATGAAGAATCTTTATTTTATACATTGGAAATCACTTTTAAACAATTCCAAAAAAAATTAACATTTTATACAAAGTTCAAAGAATTTTATGAAATTGAAAATTTTCGGCGTCCGACAAAAGCTCAAGATCGAAATAAAAAATACAGTAGTACACGGCCTCAAACCACAGGCAGCCCAAGTAATTCACTTTTACAGTGATACTTTTTATTGGAATAAATTTGAACATATTTCAATCCTGTGTTGTTGTTAAATTTATTTTATGTCATTCTGGGTGGTTTTTGAACGTTTTAGAGCATTTTTTCTTAATGTTTGCCCACCTGTACTTAAATATGGAACGGCTGGTCACTCGTGATCGAGATCGCTTGTCTTCGATGGTCGAAAAAATTATGTTTAATCCTTCCTTTGCTTTCAAAATCCCCTCAGCAACATAGATTAATGACCCTTCTGTCCATAGACCAGCAAAATTTTCACGGATCCCCAGTCAGACCTCACGAAATCATAGATATTGAACGATTTTCAACGACAATTTTCCTTCATATGATCTGTGACTAGCGCTTAAGAGGCTGTCTCGCTAAAAACCACCCACTCGTTTATGCTTCAAAAATGGATTTGCCTGAAACTCTGTCGTCTGAAAGGGTTTACTAAGACTAAAACAAGAATGCATTTAGTTTGGTAAGAAATGATTTCGTTGTTGAGCTAGAAGCCGTTAAACATTTTTGCCCGTCGGGTGCAGTCGCGACACTTTGAAAACTGAAAATAAGCCATTTTTCGTAGCGCCGTATAATACTTGATTCGCAGCATAAACTAATAAATTTTATATCAAAGTCTTTTTAAATCACTCATCTTTACAGCTAAGGGGTTTATGTGTGTCTAAATTTATTTTTAAACGAGTTATCAAGATTATAATGACCCCTATTTATCGCTTATTCAAATAGACTCAAAATGGCCTTATTTCAATGTCTGATTTCTAAATTTCGGGACTTAGTTAAAAGTTTCAACCAATGCAGGTCAAAAGTATGGTATTTCATTTGCACAAATTGTGAAAATCAGATGTACGATGTTTGATTTTCCAAAGTTATGACCGTTTGAAGTAGCACATGTTCGACTAATTGCGATTTTTTGTCTATTGTATAAGACCACTATGGTCGAGCGTTTTTATCACAAAATATGCAACTTACATGCTCCAAAAGTAGCGTTATTTCCATTGTAAAGACATTTGCCAGTGCCTTAGACTGCTGAATGCTACCAGTAATCCAGCAAGTAGGTCTGTAGATAGTTAGGTCGAGTTGTTTGTTTGCAAGTTAGATTCGATCTCACAGGTGTTTCTACTTTTAACGCTAAATTATATTGTTCAAACATCGTTCTAGAATCACTTTCCTCGAGAATCGGGTCAAAGTATTTCAAAGGTTCTTATTTTGGAAGAGAATCTGACTGTTTTTTGTTTTTAGAGTAAAATGTCTTGCCATATGAATCGAGCATGAATAGTCGAGTACATTGTTGTTGCTTTCGTAGAGGTTCGCATATGTGTGAAACCGCTAGGTTTTTCGCTCGTGCACGGTTACTAGTAACAGTTGCAAGTTGTTATCACAAATAAATTGGAAATAAATTAAATTAAATGTTCTTGTTTATTTTTTTTTTTTTTTGCATTGAAGCTTTCCATCCTAGCTGGAATTTACATTGTACATGTACACGGCTCAAAAACAACTTGTCTAGACTTTTTTGCTCCCAAAAAAGTCAGGCCATCCTGACATTTAATTTTGTTTCCCATCGCCCGCCCGACCGACCCTAATTTTATAAAACTAGGAATAAAATAAAAAATAAAATAAATTATTCCTTTTAATTTTTATGCGCTTTTTATACAACTTAATCACATTTTCTTCTATTTGGCTAATCAGTTCTCTTTTTTACTAATAAACATAAATATTAATATCAAGATATCGTTAACACAATATTATTTCAGTATATAATAAGTCAATACATGAACATAAAGTTATTTGTAACATTTGTATCTGTTTTTATTTTTGTAATTTTTTATTTTTTCCGACCGACCGACCGATCCACCTCTGCGACATTAAATATTCAAGGCGGTGGGAAACAAAATGTTAAGCCTAACATTACCAAAATAAAATAAAAAAACGGACCAAAAAACTATTTCTTCTCCCTTCTTTTCTTTATTGCAATTGTCATCTCGTCAGCGCGTGGCAATGGAAAGAGTGATGAGCTGCAACAAGTTGTCAATATAGTGACCCGGCGCTAATTTCATTCATTCATTTATTCATTCCCCTCACTCAAATTCAACAATCTCTGCCTTTTTTTTTCAAGGTAAATTACAAAAAAAAGTGTTTGCATAACAGGCATTCATGTTGATCATACTTACGGGATCCTATCGGTACTCGCTGTCCGTACAAAGTGTCAATTTCCCTTGACATGTCACTAGTTACTGCGTTTCATGTCAGTTTTCAGCTTTTTTTTGCGACCGACATGAAGCAGTCTTTCCCCATGGCATTTACGTGTTTCTCACAGATATCCAGATGTGCTCCAACTGGCCTTCTGGCTTAAAAGCAGTTCTGTAACATGATTCCGTACCTGTAAGGGTCGTTTTTACTCTGCTTTGTTGCTAATGACAATCTTGGAGTCGTGTATAGTTGAGAGCTTAATCAACACTGAAGCGGATTTCGTTACAAAATAGAGTAGCTTTCATTAGTTTGTACTAAACCAAGGGGATGTACTCCGGGGTAACATGACATGAACTCGGAGATGTGGGTACCCCAAAAAATTCGGGTTTCATGTTAAGACCTAAAAAAATACGTGGCAGGTCTCTTGACCCCAAAAAATACCAAGAACGAAAATTGTTTGACTCAAAAAAAATACGTCGGACCTCCCCGTCATGTTACCCCCCGAGTACATCCCCTGGGGAACTAAAGGTAAAATTCACACGCTTTCTTTGTCTTTAAGACTATGTGAAACTTGTACTAATTGTTGTCAGCGAGCAAACTATTTAGCGGTTTCACACATGTGCGAACCTCTACGAAAGCAACAACAATGTACTCGACTAATCATGCTCGATTCATATGGCAAGACATTTTACTCTAAAAACAAAAAACAGTCAGATTCTCTTCCAAAATAAGAACCTTTGAAATACTTTGACCCGATTCTCGAGGAAAGTGATTCTAGAACGATGTTTGAACAATATAATTTAGCGTTAAAAGTAGAAACACCTGTGAGATCGAATCTAACTTGCAAACAAACAACTCGACCTAACTATCTACAGACCTACTTGCTGGATTACTGGTAGCATTCAGCAGTCTAAGGCACTGGCAAATGTCTTTACAATGGAAATAACGCTACTTTTGGAGCATGTAAGTTGCATATTTTGTGATAAAAACGCTCGACCATAGTGGTCTTATACAATAGACAAAAAATCGCAATTAGTCGAACATGTGCTACTTCAAACGGTCATAACTTTGGAAAATCAAACATCGTACATCTGATTTTCACAATTTGTGCAAATGAAATACCATACTTTTGACCTGCATTGGTTGAAACTTTTAACTAAGTCCCGAAATTTAGAAATCAGACATTGAAATAAGGCCATTTTGAGTCTATTTGAATAAGCGATAAATAGGGGTCATTATAATCTTGATAACTCGTTTAAAAATAAATTTAGACACACATAAACCCCTTAGCTGTAAAGATGAGTGATTTAAAAAGACTTTGATATAAAATTTATTGGTTTATGCTGCGAATCAAGTATTATACGGCGCTACGAAAAATGGCTTATTTTCAGTTTTCAAAGTGTCGCGACTGCACCCGACGGGCAAAAATGTTTAACGGCTTCTAGCTCAACAACAAAATCATTTCTTACCAAACTAAATGCATTCTTGTTTTAGTCTTAGTAAACCCTTTCAGTCGACAGAGTTTCAGGCAAATCCATTTTTGAAGCAAAAACGAGTGGGTGGTTTTTAGCGAGATAGCCTCTTAACAGACCGATAACTTCGCAACTGGGCCTTCTTTTGTAAAACTCATTCTGATTGGATGATTGGTAACCATGGAATTCCCGACTCCAAAAACGAGTTGGGGGACTGGTACTAGAACGACCGAGAAGGCCTGGGCAAATTGTTTGGGTAGACGAAACAAAATGGCGTCTGTAGCAAACCTTCACAAAATTCTGAGTGCACTGCGAGTTAAAGGTTTTTTTTTACTGAAGATAATATTCCTGGGGCTTGTTTAACTTGACGAACACCAGAAGAATGCAATTTGACACTTTGTACGACTTGTACGGCCGAAAGAAAGTCACATCTTGTCAAAAGGTTGGTAAAATTTCCACGAAATTTTGGGTTTTGTTTGTTGATATTTATCGTTTTGTAGATTCTTTTTTCTTATCACGAAAATAAATTTACAGCTTAAGAGCTTAATGAACTCTGTTTTATCAGAGAAAGAATTAAGAGAAGATTTCTGTAAATACCATGCAAACGCGGCAACACTCAAAAAATCGATTTTGCTCATATTTTAACCATAGGTAGACCTCAACATGAAACAAGTCATGATGCCTTTAGTTAAGAAAAATACTGCATATTTTACGAGAAAATCGCAAAAAACGAAATTTCGTCATATCGCTGATCCGAGACGCTAATTTTTATGTCAACTTTGACGGCCCCGTATGGCAAAATTAATTACTTTAATGACTCCAAACTTTCATAATATTGTTTAATGATATCTTAACTTTAAACCCAAGCTTTTATAGAAATATTGAGTTACTTAAAGATATTATTTTATTAGTTTTTCTATGTCATACTTTTCGCCTTAGAAAAAGTAGGGTAAAAACAAAAAAATATTTTACTATGTGCAGCACAAAATTTTTCAATAATAATCTGGGTTCTGAATGTTAAGGTATTGAATATATAACTGTGAAAAATTCAGCTTGGGTAAATGTAATTAAGCGAAGTTATTGAGCTGCGAACATTCGCAAAATCCTGCTTATTATGCATATTCTACTGTCGGCTAACACATTCAATTTGCCAAGTCGCGGACGTCGGATTTGCATAAATAATCACATTTTCTTTTTTTTACCAGCAAAATGCTATCAAATAAAATCAGTACAACCCAAGCAATGTTTACCTTTTATTTATTTTTAAAAAATATTGCATGTTTTACGAGAAAAGTCTCGAAAAACAACATTTCGTCAAATCGCTGCTTCGATCGAGACGCTAATTTTTCTGTCAACTTTGACGGCCTCGTATGACAAAATTAACTACTTTACTGATTCCAAAACTTCTTAATATTGTTTATTGACATCTTAAGTTTAAAGTCAAGAATTTACAAAAATATTTAGTTAATTGAAGATATTATTTAATTTATTTTTCTATGTGAAATGTTTTGCCTTGTTAAAAGTAGGGCAAAAACAAAAAAATATTTTACTATGTGCTACTCACAATTTTTCAATATAAATCCGTATTCGGAATGTTGAGGTATTAAATATATAACTGTGAAAAATTCAGTTTGGGTAAATGTTATTGAGCGAAGTTATTGAGCTGGGAACTTTTGCAAAAGTTTGTTTTCGCTGCATAGTCTACTGGATACCGTCTACCTGTCTACTGTCGGCTAACCTATCAGTCAATCAAGTCGAGAACATTTACATAAACAATCACGCTCTCCTTTTTAACTCGTGGATCGAAGATCCTCGAGTTATTGGGATGGGACTTTTAAACCGGAAGTGTCACTCACTCACTCACTCGCTCACTCACTAGACCGTCAGTGTAAACTTTTGAGCCCCAAGATTTTTGTCAGCGTACCGCCGTATATGCATTAACATCATCTTTCAAACAACCACTCTCCCAATTGGGTTTCCTGTGTAATGACGTAGTCAAGACCACCCCTCCCCACTTTAGGCTCCCTGTAACTTCACACTATGTAGTCTATATATCACTTCAAAATTTATACCCCAAATAAACGCTCTAACGTCCCATGTGGGACACTTCACTATATAATCGCACATAAAGTTATCACCAACAATGAGTGCATACTTATTAATAGCGTAAAAATGGAGTAACTTTTCTAATTTAAAGTTTTTAAGCGAAAAAGTTTATATGCGAGAGGTCACTAAATCAGATATTCCTTTGATCGCGCATGCTCAAAATGATTGAGGAGTCTAACAATTCAAGAAAAGACACGTAAAAATAACAAAAACAAACATACTGCATTGTAATTAATTTTTTATGAATTTCTTTACGTTGAATTTTAAAACGTGCATTCAGACACGGCTTAAAAACGGCTGAGTAGTTCAAAGCACGAGGTATTGCACAAGAAGCGCAAATAACACAGGAAGCCCAAGCAAATCGCCATCTTGGATTTGAACCTGAATTTATTTGGATTTCTCGTACTTCAACATCGATTTACTCTTCCAAATCAGCGTTGGCTTTGGATATATTGTTTGCTCAAGACATTATAGAATTGTTAGCTGTTATTTTCTAACGGTTTTACGGAAAGAAGTTTTCTAAAACATGACAATATCAGACCGTTTTTGATAC
Organism: Metridium senile; assembly: GCA_949775045.1. NCBI lineage: Eukaryota > Metazoa > Cnidaria > Anthozoa > Actiniaria > Metridiidae > Metridium > Metridium senile. The sequence goes on from OX459107.1 coordinate 16,245,801, forward strand.
TCGAGCCAACTCGATCCTCGAATTCTCAGAAAGCAGATTGTTCAGCAAGGTAGATAAAAACAACGACATGAAAGCTGGATTATTCCAATACAAACTACCACCAAAGCAAAGAAACAAGTAACTATTATATAATTATACCTTTTTTGATAAATATCAATATTTTCAAAACATAATTCATCTTTTTAACAGTTAATCTACATGTTAATCTACATGTACAATATCATAAGATTGCCCAGAACGCCTTAAATTGCCTAAAAATTTAAGAGCTTTTTCAAAAAATCGCCTAACATCGCCAAATATCTCCTTAGAGGTTAGGAACTTTTTGCTAAAATCGCATTAGATCGCCTAATATTAATACGGCGATTTTAGGCCACCGAGTAGGCCTTACAATTAAGAGTTATATATCATTTCAAATCTATTATTAATAAAGTTTTATTTGTTTGAAATCAATGCCTTGTCTTTTCAATATGCTAACATTCATTATTTTCATATAATATTCAGAATTGTTTTTAAATTATATCCTACAAAGTCAACATTAAAAGTGGTCTAAAAACTAAGCACTTTCAAAATGTTCTAACAGTAATCCACGAGTTCGCCATAGGTGGCCTTTGATTTTTCCTGCGAAAGTTCGGACCTTAATAACTTCGCTAATTTACATTTATCCAAACTGAATTTTTCACAGTTATATATTTAATACCTTATCTTTCCAAATACTGATTTTTATTGAGAAAGTTTGAGTAGCACATAGTAAAATATTTTTTTGTTTTTGCCCTACTTTTAACAAGGCAAAACATTTCACATAGAAAAATAAATTAAATAATATCTTCAATTAACTAAATATTTTTGTAAATTCTTGACTTTAAACTTAAGATGTCAATAAACAATATTAAGAAGTTTTGGAATCAGTAAAGTAGTTAATTTTGTCATACGAGGCCGTCAAAGTTGACAGAAAAATTAGCGTCTCGATCGAAGCAGCGATTTGACGAAATGTTGTTTTTCGAGACTTTTCTCGTAAAACATGCAATATTTTTTAAAAATAAATAAAAGGTAAACATTGCTTGGGTTGTACTGATTTTATTTGATAGCATTTTGCTGGTAAAAAGAAAGAAAATGTGATTATTTATGCAAATCACGTCCGCGACTTGGCAGATTGAATGTGTTAGCCGACAGTAGAATATGCATAATAAGCAAGATTTTGCGAAAGTTCGCAGCTCAATAACTTCGCTCAATTACATTTACCCAAGCTGAATTTTTCACAGTTATATATTCAATACCTTAACATTCAGAACCCAGATTATTATTGAAAAATTTTGTGCTGCACATAGTAAAATATTTTTTTGTTTTTACCCTACTTTTTCTAAGGCGAAAAGTATGACATAGAAAAACTAATAAAATGATATCTTTAAGTAACTCAATATTTCTATAAAAGCTTGGGTTTAAAGTTAAGATATCATTAAACAATATTATGAAAGTTTGGAGTCATTAAAGTAATTAATTTTACCATACGGGGCCGTCAAAGTTGACATAAAAATTAGCGTCTCGGAGCAGCGATATGACGAAATTTCGTTTTTTGCGATTTTCTCGTAAAATATGCAGTATTTTTCTTAACTAAAGGCATCATGATTTGTTTCATGTTAACGGCTACCTATGGTTAAAATATGAGCAAAATCGATTTTTTTAGTGTTGCCGCGTTTGCATGGTATTTACAGAAATCGTCTCTTAAGGGATAATTAATTAACCGATAAATATCACCAAACAAAACCCAAAATATTGTCGAAATTTAACCACGTTGTTGCGTTGTTTAGGTCGTAAAGGAACCTCTACACAGAAATCATCGTTTCAATTGTGCCACATTTCATTCGTCTGGTGTTTATTGATGTAACCAAGCCCCAGGAATATCATCTTCAGTAAAGAATCGCTTTTACTCGCAGTACAATCAGAATTTTCTGAAGGTTCACTACACACGCCATTTTGCTTCGTCTACACAGACGATTTCCCCAGGACTTCGCGGTCATTCTAGTACCACTCGCCCTAGTCGTTTTTGGAGTCGGGAATAGAACTTTCACAAGTTATTGTTATTGTGAAGGCCTATCATATGATAGCTTTCTTTTTCTTAAAACATCAATTTTAAAAATTATGATAATCAGTGGCGGCCATTTATGAAAGTCGTCTATATTAGTATACTTGAAAGCTGTCAATCAAACCAGACCGCATGCTGATCCTAAAAATAACCAGAAGTTCATAACGAGAAGTGTATATCTTGATTATAAACCTATACCCTATCACAAAGATGTATGCGTAAGTTATTTTCAGTAGCGTGTAATCTGATTGGTTGGGTGAAATGGCGTGTTCACACGGAACCGATCTGGCTGACACAAGAACGAACGCAAAAAAGTTGATAGGGTGATTCTCTTCTCTTTCCCCATACAACTTATCCGTCACGCAATCGCAGAGAATGAACGTCACCGTCTTCCTGACAAGTGTTCCCTCCTCCTCTTTCCTATTTTGTAAAGCGTCAATAAGCATTCACCTTTTCCGCTTTCATTCTCTCTGCCTCATATAACTTCCACTGCTGAAAATAGTCCCCCCCCCCCTGTTAGAGCCATTGGTTTAAGAGTTGGTTTGACTATTATATATAACATCTGAAACGCTTCAACAAGTAACACTTCTGTATGATGGTACTTTAATCAAATAACTTTACAGCTGATTGTATAGTATATGTTTAACTATTTCTATAATAAATCGATACGATATCAAAAGAAAAGTATTAATAGTTTAATCCTGTACAGAAGTATTGATTTTGGAATGTTCACGCTAATCTACATGTTTGTTGTATCTCTTGCTTGTGCAGAGTTTGTTCTGTTCCTGGTTCTCCCAGAATTGTTAGTAACGTTTCTTCTGCACAGTAATGTTTTTGCTGCTTCGCGGAAATCAGACAGACAGACAAAGTACACACAAGGGCTGAAACTAGAGTTGACGACCGGAAAAAAAAATACTATGATAAAAATTAATGAATAGATATCGATGCAATTAAAACGATAAGTTGATGAAAAGAAATAGGAACTAATCAAAACCAATGCATATATGAAAAAAGGAAGGTAACAACACGAATAAAGAAGTAACGAATACAAAACCATTCTGACCGCACTACCGATTCGTTTTCTTCGTAGTTTTCTTTGTACTTCAGAGAGATTGTCGTCAATGGCTTGTGGATTGGACAGTCTCCGTAAGGTTACAATACTCAGTAAAGCCAGTACCAGAAATAAGACTATTGCTATAATAAAATTGATGGAAGACCATAATCTGAAATGAAACGATAATTCTGATTTTACATAACAATAGCCATCTTTCCTCGAGCGAAAAATTACTTCATACAAACTCATTGCAGCAGAAATCAACCAGGAGCAAGCAAGCAAACACACACGTTGTTTTGCCGAGTATGGTCGTGATATCTGAACAACTCGCCTTGTTGTGATTCTGTATCGTTCAATGCTGATGATTAAAAGGGTAACAAGAGATAATGTTTGAGAAGTGCTCGATAGAAAGAAAATGGCTGGACAAGCAAAATGACCAACACTATCATCATGCCATAGCTTGTACCCCAAAATATATATTGGTGCATATATCAATGCAATTACTGTAAAGAGAATATCTGAAACGGCCATGTTGATGATCAAGAAATGAAGATTTCTTCTGACGGTGTACTTAGCAGCGAGTACGATGGTAAATACGTTACAACACACACCAAATCCACCAACAAGGAATAATGCTGCCATTTTAACAGCTTGTTCAACGTCTGTAGGAGGTTCATCATACTTGCAGTAGCTGTTACCTCGTGTAACGTTAGACTGGTTCATGTTCAAGATTTGTTGCGATGTTGTTATCAGTAGATGCTTCGTTGTCTGCTGGTACTGACTTGTAACTAACATATATATGGGTTCTAGCTTTCTTTAAATAGTTTTTCGATTCATTAATTTCATTATTTGTCGGTTTGCAGCTGTAATCATTTTTTGTTTCCATGTTGTTTATTAATGTCATTATTGGACACGATAAAGGCGATCGCAGTGAGTCACACAACAGAGCAACAGAATGTTTAGATTTACATGTTTTAGTGATTGTAAATAATAATAATAATAATAATAATAATAATAATAATAATAATAATAATAATAATAATAATAATAATAATAAACTTTATTTCTATAGCGCACTTATCCTATGCTCAAGGCGCTTTACAAAGAAGATAATTAACTATTTACAACTAATGAAAAAATAAATTATGAGTAAAGATTCTAAAAACAAATATGATTTATAAAAATATAAAAATATGATATAACTACTTCTAAAATTCACAATATATACAATTATAAAAAAATAAAATAATAATAATAATAATCCTTAAAATAATGTTTCGTTTTTCTTATATTTCGTAAAAAGGTATGTTTTCAACTTTTTCTTAAAACTTTCAACAGTTGTTATGCTGCGTAAATCATATGGTACATTGTTCCAAAGTCTTGGAGCCAGATTAGAGAATGCTCTCTCTCCATACGTAAACAACTAAAGGCGATCGCAGTGAGTCACACAACAGAGCAACAGAATGCTAGATTTACATGTGTTTATGATTGTAAACAGCAAGAACCTTGCAAAGGACTATTAAATTAAGGCGATCGCAAAAATTAAAAAAAAGAAAAAGGGTTCAAATATAATCGTAAAAGATCGTATGCTATCTCAGGTGGTCGTGCTATATCACCCGCGTAAATGTAATAACTGTCGTAAATGTCATATAAATGTAATAACAAGGAGGAGCTGGTAATAACTTTCGTGTGCCGACTCCATCGTAAATTAAATAAAATTAGGTTAGTCATCAATGTAATAATTCCAATTAAACAAACTCCACGACAATTCAATAACATTCAACATAAATGTAATCATCATTTGCATGGCCAATTATACTACTAATGCTAAGGTTAAACACCGCTTTCCTCCATCATTGGCAGTTTTGTTAATATTATTAAATGTTCAGTGTTCACGTGACAATATGACGTCATCAATGAAAATAAACTTTTCCTGCTCTGCGATCTTCATTGTTATTTTCCCAAAAGCGAATTGAACGATTTAATTTTAAAAACACATTAAGGACATTCCGTAGTAATAGATTTTGACATAACTTTTTATTGAAACTTTGTACAGTTATACTTTAAGACATGAGCATTTCAAAAAGGAAATAAAAAAGGGGGGTCACCGTGTTGGTTTTGGCACTAGATCACGTCAAAGTTACTCATTTTGACGGCGCGCGAGAGTAATATTTCGATGTATAAAATGAGAAGAAAAGGCGATTAATGGCACTCTTTTTTGATATTAGTATTGAAATATTAGGTTTAATTACATCTTAGCATCCCAAGTCTTCATTCACACACAATACTTGGATAGTAAAGTGGACCTGTTAAAAGAAAATAGCGATAATGCAATACACGAGCGTATTGATCGCGAACACCTGGATGACAGAATATTACCACAATTCTGAAATATCTCGAAATCTGGACATAAATTTTTATTCAAACTCGGATATGTGTTTGCAAACCTGGATACCATTAGTTTAACACCATAAAAAAGATTGGTCACCGTATTCGTTTTGGCGCTATGGCACTTTGAATGTACGAATTGTGATCTTTTAGTAATATCGACATAGCGCGCGCAAGGTGCGCGAGCTATAGCGCGCGCTCTCGCTGGTCAAAATTGTGCGCAGTAGAGCGTGCGCAATGCAAAACTACGGAATGTCCTTAAATTAAGCAGAAATAACCATCAATAACTCAGTATCAATACACGTTATCGATTGCCCCATCACTATAAGTCCATGATCACATTTCTCTATAGGTAACACTTTATTTTGGTACGACAGTGCTCAAATTTTTCATCATCCGAAAAAGAATATTTCAATCCCGTTAAAACAGAACTAACGTTTTTTCAAATGTAGTTTTTGGTAAAAACTGCACAACTCAATTTCGTCTAAAACGCCATCATTTCCCCGCGTGCAGAGCAAGAGCGCGAAACATGGCGAAAGAACGACAAAATTTAGAACTTTTCAGCTTAAATGTATATTTTGATATTTTTGAATTTTATTTGGCCTTTATTCAGCTACATTAGGACTGGACGTTACTGACTTGTAAGAGTAAAATCGCAACGAATAAGTTGACTTGGTTTTTCAACATCTATAAATGATCAGAACCTAACCATGAGTTCATTTCCAGTTGTAAAAACCTATTCCTGTTTTGATCATTTGTACATCCCTCAAGCAGGTAGCTAATTTATGAGTCATAGCACTAATTAGTTAATCGTGCGTAATTATAATCACTTTAATTCTAACACCCTGATGAAGCCGTCAGGCGAAACCGGTCGGTGACAAATAAACGGTTAAAGTCCCTAACTTCAGTTTGTACAACTGATCTATATACATGTATATTTATATATATATATATATATATATATATATATATATATATATATATATATATATATATATATATATATATATATATATATATATATATATATATATACAGTCGTTTGCAAAAATTCTGACTGCATCAAAGCATATCGGGTGCATTGTGGGTAATGTTTATTTATGCCTTTGAGTGCTTTTATGCGCTCTTGGTACTATCAGAACCATCCATAATACTTCAATGATGCTTACTTCATGTCATTGAATGAATTCTCAAAAATATTGGAGCGTTTTAAGGCAGAATTACCTACATATCTATATACCTATATACTTATATACTTATATACTTGTACGGTCAGAATTTTTGCAAATGACTGTATATATATATATATAGAGATTTTAATGAGAGACATATTCATAATCATCACTTATAAGTATTGTTGTTTACAAATTAGTATTCATGATCAGGCGGGAAATTTGCATGGGTGTTAGCTGTTGCGTAATAGTGTTTTGTTCCTATGTCGGCACGAAGACACTAGTTCGTTGCGCTTGTTGAGTGTAGAAAGTTCAGGTCGGCGGATAATAAAAAATTTTTCCTTTAGGCAAAGATTGCATCTCTTGCTTGCGCTGTTGTACGCTCTGGTGGTGGATAACACGCGCCATGAGATGGAATGTTCGATGTTGTTGTTCCCGCCTGATCATGAATACTAATTTGTAAACAACAATACTTATAAGTGATGATAATGAATATTTCTCTCATTAAAATCTCCTGACGAGTGAGACTCACATCTCACGAAACAGGCTTGTCGAGATGAATTTGTTGTTGTGTTAATTTACTCCTACCCTCACATATACACCTAATTCAAAAAAGGTTGACGAGGCGAACGGCAATTAGCGATTGGTAATTGGCGATTGCACGACCGAAAGCGACTTTGGGTAAAACGAATTTCTTCTTATTCCATTCAAAATTACCCAAACGCCGTTCAACGATGACCTTAGATGGGTGTCTCGAAGGTTTCGCTTAACAATGGAGGCATTGATTGGGTAATTTAGAAACGAATAAGAAGGAATAAGTACTACCCATAGTTCCTTTCGGTCGTGCAATCGCCAATCACCAATCGTCAATCGCCGTTCGCCCCGTCAACCTTTTTTGAATTAGGTGTATTTTGCTCTACTTCATCGTATCGACCACTCTCAACGGATGTAATGAATTTGACTTCTTTGTATTGACTTTAACATCTTTTTACTAACAGTTTTGACCATATATTACATCCATACCATATAATATATCAGTTTGACTTCGGTTCTCTCTCTTTCGCACTCACACTCCTTACTCTCTCAAAACATGCAACTAATGAATAACAAAAACAGTCCCTTAGGGGGGAGGGTGCGTAATCCCGTACAACGGATGATTCGAACCATATACTTTACATATATATATATAGTAGAAAGGTTTAGAGAGTAATAACGATGACGGTTTCTCTACAACGCTGTTTCGTAAGACCTTAAGGTCTCACTCATTAGGAGTTTTAATGGACTGATTAAAACTGTACAACTTTATAGAATATACTAAATTTACATATGATTGCTAGTTGTTACGCTGTATTTCCTTATTTCTGTGCCTGCACGATGATATTAGTTCGTTCCTTTTGTTTAGGGTGCAATGTATATATATCAACTTTACTTGTGTCCTTGTCTTTGATAGTGACTAATAGTCACTAATATGATAGCGCCAGTGACAGTGTTAAAGTATTCAAACATCTGTTTATATATAAAACTCATTTTCAGCCAATTTGACATTTGATATTTACATATTTTTCTTAGAATTCGAAGGTTTTTTTGATCAGCTGTTGTATATTTGCGGTTAACTTCTCGACGGAAGAACGATCCTGTTCAATGATGGCCGTCAAGTCGTCCAATTCGTTCTCAATCTGAAATAGAAGTTTAAAGCTTACTCAATATTTTACAGCAATGTTTAAAATAACTGGACTCTTTACAAAATGCTTAGTGTACATTGTAATAGGGGACAGAGATTTTGTGTTTGTTGGGGTGTTCTAATTCCAAGCTTGTTCGATATTTCTTTTCTTCCCTCAAGTGTGGCACGATATTTTTTTATAAGTTTGCTCCATATTTCTTTTCTTTCCTCAAGTGTGGCACGATATTTTTTTATAAGTTTGCTCCATATTTCTTTTCTTTTCTCAAGTGTGGCACGATATTTTTTTATAAGTTTGCTCCATATTTCTTTTTTTTTCCTCAAGTGTGGCACGATATTTTTTTATAAGTTTGCGCCATATTTTTTTTTTCCTCAAGTGTGGCACGATATTTTTTTATAAGTTTGCTCCATATTTCTTTTCTTTTCTCAATTACGGGTAATTAAACCAGCTGCACGCAGGCAACTCAAGTGTGGCAGGATATTTTTTATCAGTTTGTTTGATAATTTTCTACTATTTTTTAAGGTTGCACGATATATTTTTCAGGACCAAAACATTTCTCGATAGTGTTTTAGGGATTTAACCCACCCCAGTGTCAAATATCTGAAATCACTGTATATCATATATATTAATATCTTATTAACCGAGCGCGAGGGCCGTACGGGAAGTTGTGGACCGAGTTTCTTTTTCCACTGTCATAAAAAACGGAAAAAAATGAGGTTCCATAACTTCCAGTACGGCCCAAGCAAGCGAGGTTGATAAGATATTTATTATATAGCAATTTTAGGTGAAAAAATATAATCAATAAGCTGCTCTCGCTTTTCCGGTCCGTACGGAAAAAGTACAGCCCGATTTTTGACCAATGAGATCGTGCATTATATCTTTGCTATATAATAATAAGTTATATAGAACGCAAGCACTATATCCATAAAATAAAATCGCCAGAGTGCAGACACTATGTCTGTGAAATATTGTTAGTTAGTAACTATTTGTCACTATCACTCAACCCGGCAGAACATTGTTAATAGAAATACACTGGAGACACTAAATACACAAGAGACTTGGACCATGGACAATGACTTTAATGATTTCATTACTTGAAAATACATTTTATTGTTGTATTTTAATATCTATTGTTTGTACAATGTTCTACTAGTCATTTGAGTCTATAACATTTTTTAGCGAACAATTCTCCAAGCTTCTCGATAAAATCGCCTTACAGTTGGTATACTTATCTCTAAGAACGCGTTTATTCTCGGTTTTCACTCACGAGACAAACGCTCGTAAAGCAAAGAGTATGTGATGGTTTTGTGTCCATTCGTCGATTGCCACGCAAGAAACGGGCGAGATATACCCTGGGTACCAGGGGTTATTTTCTCCTTGCTTTATCGTTTGCTTTATCGTTTGTAAATTTGACGGTTTGTTGACGGTTTGTTATTCAACGAATCTAACCCCTGGCCAAATGAGCTTAGAATCTCACTTCCATGCTGTTTTGATTGATACCGCCAATTATAGCCATATTTGGAAACTTGGCAAACTTGTTGACATCTTGCTGTCAGCTTTCATCCAATCAAAGGTCTTCATAGACTTAAACCAATCAGAAGGCCGGGGTCACGCAGCGATCCCTCGCTTCTGATTGGCTCGGCGAATTCAAAAGAATAGGCTAGTTTGGCTAGAGGGTTTCTCTTGAAAAAAAACGAACACAGACGTACAAATGATAAATACGAATACTAGATCAAGAAACCCTTTAGTTTCTAGGGTAGGCGAGATACTGATCTTTTCTTCTTCAGAGTGCCACGAATCGACACAAACCATGGAGAGGAAGCCGAAGAGCTTTCAATAGAGCGTCGAACGAAGTGGCTATAGCTGCGATAAGCAGAGATAAGTTGACTGAGCAAATCCTGAAGAATGACCGTGTGTGTATGCCTATCAACATATTTAACAACAATAAAACGTATTTTCAAGTAATGAAATCATTAAAGTCATTGTCCATGGTCCCCGGGGGGGGGGGGGGGGGGGGGAGGTACTCCCATATATTTACTATACGGGGATGATCCGCTGAACAGGGTATGGTTTTTCGAGCTTTCTGTCATAAACAGGGTATGGGTTTTTGAGTTTTCTGTCATGAACAGGGTATATTTTTACCCCATTTCCCAATTTCCTTAGTTTTTTTTGTCATATTCAGGTATATTAATTAGGTAATACGATGAGCAGCGCGGTCTTTCGTCTTTCGTGAAATTCAGCACGTTTTCGCGGCATAAACAGGGTCCTAAACTGTCATAAACAGGGTCCCATTTTTATCCCTTGTCATAAACTGGGTATACGAATTTGTTTTTTTTCTGTCATAAACAGGGTCTCCGTTTTAGGATCCCAGCGGAACACCCCTACCCAAATCCTAGCGGAGTACCCCCCCCCCCCCCCCCCCCACCCGGGCCATGGTCCAAGTCTCTTGTGTATTTAGTACTAGTGTCTCCAGCAGTGTATTTCTATTAGCAATGTTTTGGTTGAGTGATAGTGACAAATAGTTACTAACTAACAACTAGTTAGCAACAAATAACTTTTAATTAATGATATTTCACGGACATAGTGTCTGCACTCTACTGTGTTATAGTTCTTATTTAATGTATATTAAATAGTCACTGTTAAAGACAAGTACGTAAAGTTGTAATGAGGTATTGTTTTCTTTTGTTTTCGATGTTTTTGATTGAATGGTATTGACTATTTGTCCCTAAATACAAACTATTAGTAAGTACCTATTTCATTCTATTTCATGGTTACTCTAGTGTTTTTTAGAGTGATTTTCCGTCGTCGTCTGTGAAAGAAAAATGACTAACTAATTTGTAGTAGTGTGTAATAGATACAAAGAGACTAGAGGAGTCAAGGTTATGTATGTCATACAATATTAAATATATTCGATCACAACAATCAATTATTCTAAAGGCCCAAGCAAACGCACGCAACATTGTTGGCCAACATTGTTGCGATACGGTTTGTTAAACACGAGAACAAAAGAAATGTTGGATGAGTTTCATGCAACATTATCCAGTGGCGTGTTCACACGGAACCGATCTGGCTGACACAAGAACGAACGCCAAAAAATTGATAGGATTCTCTTCTCTTTCCCCATACAACTTAGCCGTCACGCAATCGCTGAGAATGAACGTCACCGTCTTCTCACAAATGTTCCCTCCTCCTCTTTCCTATTTTGTAAAGCGTCAATAAGCATTCACCTTTTCCGCTTTCATTCTCTCTGCCTCATATATAAATCCCATTGCTGAAAATTGTCCCCTCCCCCCCCCCCCCCCCCCCCCCCCCCCCCACTTGTTAGAGCCATTGGTTTAAGAGTTGGTTTGACTATTATTTATAAACATCTGAAACGCTTCAACAAGTAACACTTCTGTATGATGGTACTTTAATCAAATAACTTTACAGCTGATTGTATAGTATATGTTTAACTATTTCTATAATAAATCGATACGATATCAAAAGAAAAGTATTAATAGTTTAATCCTGTACAGACGTATTGATTTTGGAATGTTCACGTTATCTACATGTTTGTTGTATCTCTTGGTTGTACACAGTTTGTTCTGTTCCTGGTTCTCCCAGAATTGTTAGTATAAACGTTTCTTCTGCACAGTAATGTTTTTGCTGCTTCGCGGAAATCAGACAGACAGACAAAGTACACACAAGGGCTGAAACTAGAGTTGACGACCGGAAAAAAATAGTATGTAATAAAACTTAATGAATACATATCGATGCAATTAAAACGATAAGTTGATGGAGAGAAAATGTAACTAATCAAAATCAATGCATATATGAAATAAGGAAGGTAACAACACGAATAAAGAAGTAACGAATACAAAACCATTCTGACCGCACTACCGATTCGTTTTCTTCGTAGTATTCTTTGTACTTCAGAGAGATTGTCTTCAATGGCTTGTGGATTGGACAGTCTCCGTAAGGTTACAATACTCAGTAAAGCCAGTACCAGAAATAAGACTATTGATATAATATCATTGATGGAAGACCAAAGATTGAAATAAAACCTTAATTCTAATTTTACATTACAATAGCCATATTTCCCCGAGCGAAAAATTACTTGAAACAAACTCATTGCAGCAGAAATCAACCAGGAGCAAGCAAGCAAACACACACGTTGTTTTACCGAGTATGGTCGTGATATCTGAACAGCTCGCCTTGTTGTGATTCTGTATCGTTCAATGCTGATGATTAAAAGGGTAACAAGAGATAATGTTTGAGAAGTGTTCCATAGAAAGTAAATGGCTTTACAAGCAAAATGACCAACACTATCATCATGCCATAACTTGTAAATTACTGTTAAGAGAGTATCTGAAACGGCCATGTTCATGATCAAGAAATGAAGATTTCTTCTCACGGTGTACTTAGCAGCGAGTACGATGGTAAATACGTTACAACACACACCAAATCCACCAACAAGTAATAATGCTGCCATTCGAACAGCTCGTTCAACGTCTGTAGGAGGTTCATGGTACTTGCAGTAGCTGTTACCTCGTGTAACGTTAGACTGGTTCATGTTCAAGATTTGTTGCGATGTTGTTATCAATAGATCCTTAGTTGTCTGCTGGTACTGACTTGTAACTAACATATATATGGGTTCTAGCTTTCTTTAAATAGTTTTTTGATTCATTAATGTCATTATCTTGCGGTTTGCAGCTGTGTAATCATTTTATGTTGTTTATATTAAAATGTCATTATTGGACACGATCGTGTATGATCGCTGTCAATCGTACGACAGAGACAAAAGGGTTCACATACGATTGCAAATAATCGCTAGAGATTGCACAACATGGGAGAAGAAAAAAAATACGTTACAACACACACCAAATCCACCAACAAGGAATAATGCTGCCATTTGAACAGCTCGTTGAACGTCTGTAGGAGGTTCATCATACTTGTAGTAGCTGTTACCTCGTGTAACGTTAGACTGGTTCATGTTCAAGAATCTGTTGTTGCGATGTTGTTATCAGTAGAAGCTAGTAGATCCTTAGTTGTCTGCTGGTACTGACTTGTAACTAACATATATATGGGTTCTAGCTTTCTTTAATTAGTTTTTCGATTCATTAATATCATTGCAAATAATATTTTAATTAAAATTCTCAATGGAAATTGATATACAGCAAAATGATTTTTTATTTTTCGCTAGAAAATATAATCAGCTAATCCAATCAGTCACCCGACAAATGATAATTACTTTATCAACAACGTGAAACTTTTTCATAGGTGGGTTTCAAAAGCACTAATTAGTCTGATTACTGTTCCATCAATGATATGGATTTCATGATGTTCAATTTAGCAATCGATTACTAGAAAACTCGAGATTCAATCCAATACATTATCAACGAAATAAAACTTTTTCATCGTTTCAAGTGCACTTATTACAACCAAGATTTTCAATATGCCAATCGATTATGGTAAACACTCGAGCGGTGGACACTTTTTCTCGATGTTGTCTATCAGTAGATTCAGACTTGTAATTGCTTTCTTTAAATAGTTTGAGGAATATCACAAATATCATTATCTTGCAGCTGCTGGTAATTATTCTAATATATCGTTTATATTATGAACTACTAGTTCACATATGGTCGCAAACAGGGAGAATTGATATTTGCTGCAGAATTTTACATCGCAGTGTCTATATACCCGGCAGCCGGTCGCGGTCTCAAAAAAACTAAATACCCGGCAGTCCAAACTTTCTCAAAAGTATGCATATGGCCAAATAACTATCTATGTTAAAACCAAACCAGTCAAAGTTTGTTTAGACATACTAAGCGCTCTTCTACTTTTGAAAAAGTTTGGACTGCCGGATATTTAGTTTTTTTGAGACTGCGACCGGCGGGAATCACTGATCCCCGAGTTGGAATCCGAGTTTGAGTTTGAGTTAGACTTGAGTTGGAATCGAGTTAGGTCCTGAGTTAGACCCAGACGTATTCCGCGTTCTAACAATGTTTTCAAAATGGCCGCCATGTTCGATGTGCCTTACTGGAGCTCTGAACTATCGTATTTGTAGTAAGTGACCTTATCATTCTTTTATCCTTTTGGGTTCTAGTTCGTTTACTTTTTTGGCACTAAAAACAAAGTGCATTTTTCTTCGCCTGGTATAGGAAAGAAGCTGAAATTTAATAATTGAATTACTTAATTATTTGAGCTCTGAACTTTTTTGAGATGGTTTGAAGCAGTAGAAAGTTCACAAAATGAACCAATTGATAGTTTACAAGTAATCATGGTTGAAAAATATACTTGTATTTTTTATCATTCCTTGTAAACATAGTTACAAAATATAATAGATTATTAACTATGTTGTAAACAACATGGCGGTGAATTGAGCTATCTTTTGATGAGATGTGTCGTTGCTTTTCAGCCACTTTTAAGTCTACAACGTTTTTGAAGTAAGGAAGTGTCCTTGTCTTTCTTTTTCTGCACACAAAAGGATAAACAATCTTGAAAAAGGTCGATTTGCTTGATTCAAAGTCCTGTCAGCGATCCTAATGCTTTTATCTCTCATCTTCTTCATAAATTACGACACAGACAAATTAATTCCTTCAACAGTTGTCGGTGACTTCGACTTCCTCGGCGGACCTCGGTCCGTACATCCCGGAGGGGGGGGGGGGGGGGGGTTGTACTCCCATATATTTACTATACGGGGATGATCCGCTGAACAGGGTATGGTTTTTTGAGCTTTCTGTCATAAACAGGGTATGGGTTTTTGAGTTTTCTGTCATGAACAGGGTAGATTTTTACCCCATTTCCCCATTTCCTTTTTTTTTTGTCATATTCAGGTATATTAGTATAGGTAATCATATGGTTTCGAGTTCAATTTGGGATTAATTCGCACGAGTGTGTTTTTCAAAGAGTACAAATTGCACGAGACCGTAGGTCAAGTGCAATTTGGCTCTTTGAAAAACACACGAGTGCGAATTATCCCAAATTGAACGAGAAACCATATGATTACTTATTAATAATATACATGAAAAAAACTCAAGCTCTTTTTCAATTTTTTTGGTCAGTTTTCGGCTAGTAGCGCGCGCCAAAAATGACGTGTTGACGTCGTAAGCAAGCGCGCGCTCGAGCTCAAGCGGAAAAATCAAAACTTTCCACTCAAAACTTGGTCAGTTTTTTGTATTTTTCTTACAAATTTTCGACGATTTTTGAAAGAATTACCAAGTGTTTTTTAAATTACTGTTAAGCATTAGTGACTAAAATGATTTAAGAATAAAGCCTATCATAATCGATTTATTTTTTTGTAATTTGCACTGTACGGAAATGTATTTTGCTTCGGCATGTAGAATAAGATAAACAGTCTTTTATCTCGGAATGTGCTATTCCCTGGGGCCTCAACCTAGTACTTAAACGAAATGCTCGCATTCACGCCTCACTCACGATTGTGGACCAACAACAATGACTAAATCAATTCAGAGGTATAGTTTTACTATGTCTGAACAAGAACTAGAAAACTACGAGGAACCAACCCAAATGGCTAGCAAGAGGACCAAAAAGCCCGCACACTTATCAAGGACCAAGACCAGCTCCCCTGAAGAAGTTCTTTCACTACTAAAGTCCTATTTGGAAGAGAAAATCGAAGACAAAGATAAAAGATCCGAAGAGAAGGCCAAAGCCGACAGGCAAGCATCCAAACTCAAGAGTAAGGGCAACCAGAAACAGTTCGAATTCAACGCGGGGCTAGAAGACCTATTCCGCAGAATTGGCGATTCAGACGATAAGGATAACATAGAGGCCCTTACTAAGGAAGGCATGAACAAAATTAAAAGAAGACAGAAAGTGATTAAGATAGCGGATAAAGAACCGAGAGATGGATGGAAGGTGGTTGACGAATATTTGTCGGACGAGCTGGCATCAGACTCAGAGGATGACAAGAAGTTAAAGAAGGCTAGGAAGGCCGTCGCAGAGAAAAGAAAGAAGGAGGATAACAGGAGCTTGAAGCAGAACAAGAGACCAAGATAAGCTGGGGGTTCATCAGAAAAACGTCTTTTTCGAGGTAAGAAAATGTCGAGGTCTTAAATTAACGGGTAATAGGCTCGAGTATACAGTAACAAGCTATTATTTTGAAGTGAATCGTTCAGCTAGCGGGACTTGTAAATTCTAGAGAAATTATAATTACTCACAACCAGATTACTTTGTGAAGGCTCAGAATAATGGTCCACAAGCGAACCTACCATATACAACCACGTCTGTTGTCATTTCTTATATTCGGAATAAAGAAGATAAATATATTACGTTCGTTTGAACGAAGTGAATTAGAACGTAATGTAATTTGCACTGTGTTACACTTTTCTGCACTGTGTTACACTTGAACTGCACTGCTCTCAGCCAATCAAATTCGAGTAATTTTTTCATGTATATTATTAATTAGGTAATATGATGAGCAGCGCGGTCTTTCGTCTTTCGTGAAATTTCAGCACGTTTTCGCGGCATAAACAGGGTCCTAAACTGTCATAAACAGGGTCCCATTTTTATCCCTTGTCATAAACAGGGTATACGAATTTTTTTTTTTTCTGTCATAAACAGGGTCACCGTTTTAGGATCCCAGCGGAACACCCCTACCCAAATCCTAGCGGAGTACCCCCCCCCCCCCCCCCCCCCCCCCCCCCGCGGGCCGTACATCCAAGACCTCGGGCATTTTTGCACTATACGGACTGACCTCTAGCCGGTAAATAACATATATATATATATGTATATATATATATAACATTTATAATTCAGATGCATAATAGCTCAAACTAGAATTTTGAACTCATCCAAAAATCTAAACAATTTCTCTTATTACATGTAAATATTGTGGGAACTTCAATCAACATCCCACATGTAACTGTGACACATGTATATGTCACCAATTCTAACTCAGAATGTAACTCGATTCCAACTCAAGTCTAACTCAAGTCTAACTCTAACTCTAACTCGGATTCCAACTCGGGGATTTACTACTCCCGCGACCGGCAGTCACGAACCAATTCATACTCAGGTTTGTGTACTATGCCGAGCAAAGGCTGACGAACTTTATTCAAAGCAGTTTCGAAAATAAAAAGCGCTTGATAGTTCTAAACCAATTTAGAATAGTTTAAATTGCTTGGCAATAGCCGTTTTGCGACCTTTTGCCGAATTTTTGAGAGAGCGTGACCAGTAGTGTTGACAGAAAATTTCTAAGTGTCCCGGCGAAGCAAGTGATTCGTATACTATGCCGAGCAAAGACTGACGAACTTTATTCAAAGCAGTACAGCTTTATAGAAGAAGCGCTTAGTATGTCTAAACAAACTTTGACTGGTTATTTGGCCATACTTTTGAGAAAGTTTAGACTGCCGGGTATTTAGTTTTTTTGAGACCGCGACCGGCTACCGGGTATATAGACACTGCGATTTTACATACAAGGATTACAAACAACTAAAGCCGATCGAAGCGGAACTGTCCACTTTCTAAACCAAATGAAAACGTTAAATAACTTATTTATAATAAAGATATTGATATAGCGCTTATCCGTTTCAGTGTTGGGGTTCCACAAGGATCAATATTAGGACCATTACTGTTTCTGATTTATATAAACGATGTTTGCAATTCATCAGAAATCTTACATTTTACATTATTTGCAGATAACACAAATATACTATATAGTTCTAAGGATTTAAACAATTATAATATAACAATAAATGAAGAGTTAAACAAATTTTCCATATGGTTTAAATGAAATATTTGTTTACAAATAGGGTTTTTATGTCTCTCCTGAAGCTTGTTTTAGTCATTTTTATCATTTTTAATTAGTTTTGGAATCATTTCCGGTGTCATTTATTTTAACGGAAGTGATTCTGCTTGGACGGGGTATGGGAACCAGGTCATTTGCTGATACCCCCTCAGGGGATTACCAGTCACGTGGTCACTTTGTTAAGGTCATTCTGTCTGGACTCATAAGTTGTGAAAGACGCTAACTTCTGCTTTCACCCTCCTCCTCCCCATATCCTGTCCACTATATTGGCTGTTTGATGCCCACATGTTTACTGGGCTATATGAGACTTGTTTGACCCTATTTAGGGTATGATATGTAAATTCTTTATTCCTATGTATTTTTATAATTAAAGCGGCTATGAGTTTTCTCATAACCAATTTAACCCATTCAGTCTCAGTGTTATTTGTGCCCAGTAAACAGAGCTCAGGCTATGCAGTATAAGGGATATTGAATTAAGTGGAGGGAGAGACATAAAACAAATAAACTTTCTTTAAATACTAAAAAAAAAAACTACATGATATTCAAGAACTCAAAAAAAGAAATCAATACCAATGAACATTAAAATAGATGGCATTTCAATAGAAAAGGTTAGGGCCCACAGTAATTGGCGTAAGCTGTTGTGGTGTCCCTGCCTTCATATGAAGGAAAAAAGCTAATAAAATAAAAAATAAAATAAAAAATTTCTTGGAATCATAATTGATGATCAACTTAAATGGAAATCACACATTAATCATGTATGCTCAAAAATCTCTAAAGGTATTGGTATTGTCAGTAGGATAAGGTTTCTTCTTCCTAAATCATCAGTTAAGACACTTTACTATAGTTTAATATATCCATATTTACTCTATGGAATTATATTTGGGGATATTAAACAATAATCGATCAGTAAATTGAAAATCTTGAACCCATATGGTTGATTATTCAAAATATTCCTATTCCTATTCAAAATGTTCGATGTCAAGAAGTACGCACTCTATGACGCTTACAATTCTATCAACACATTCAGGAGATAACGGGCTTAAAAACGGTGTCAGCGTTTTGTTATATCTGCTATAAGTTGAGGAATGACTTTTTGAATGTTGTTCGACACAAAACAGATCATAACTATTTTAAATTGCGTTAATCAAAAATCGCGACCGCCATCTCTTATGTAATTAGTTTTTCAGTGCGGAGTTGATCGAAATATTAAGAAGACGAGATAAACGCACTTGTTTGTTAACAGTTTCCGGTCTTTATTTAGTCACGGATTTTCTTTTCTTTAAATTTTCGATCAAAGAAAAATTATTTTTAATTTTTATTGCATTGAAATAAAAGATAACGATATTATCTTTCCGAAGATACCAAAAACGTAATTTCGTCAAAAGAGGTCGAAAATTTGTATCCTGATACCTTAATAAGCGCAAAGTTGTTAAGAACTAATACTACATAACGCCGGTTAAAAAATATATGAAAATACCAAGGATCTTAATATTAGGTGAGGTGAAATTCGGATGTCGTCCCGGCAATTTTGTTCAAAACTAAATATGCAGCAACTTTATAAGATATTAAACAATAAACGATCAGTAAATTGAAAATCTTGAGCCCATATGGTTGATTAGACTACAATTATAGTGTCTTTGAAATATAGTTTTCACGTGGTTACAAAAGTAATATAGATAATAGCATACAATTTGACGTGGTGATTAGATTGAAATATTAAACATACCGTCTACTAATGAATTTTCGCCTAAACGTCCCTCCCCGACGTCTTCCCTCCATCCATTTCTTTTTAAAACTTGTTACAAAGATAACATAGAATTAATCAAAACTTCTGATTGTTCGTTTTGGTGTAAGATATCTTAACATGTCTTAGGTAAAACTGATGAACTATTTGTCTGTGGACTATATATTCCTCCGGAAAACTCTATTTAATTTGAAGATGAAATTTTTGATCAACTAGAACAAGATATTGACACTTTTGCAAAAAAGGGAAATATTCTTCTTTTGGGAGATTTTAATGCAATGTTTTGGCACAAACAGAGATACTATTAGCAAGGATGGAAATACTTTCATCAAAAACGATTGCAGTAGTTTAAGTGTAGAACCGATATCACGACTAAATTTTGATAGTTTTACAAATCCGCAAGGCAAAAAATTACTTGAACTTCGCAAATATATTTGATTTAAGAATACTTAATGGAAGATTTTCAGGTGATTCTTTGGGTAATAACGTATCACGATAACAACGGCGTGAGTACTGTCGATAACATAATCACGGATCAGAATTTACTCCAAAACGTTAAATTTTTTATCGTAGATCGGCCAAATTTCCTTTCAGACCACTAGTGGTTAAAGTCCGAGAATTTGGAGCTTAATAATTCAACACATGATAATATAGTTGTTGATGAACTTCAACGACTTCCTCCTCAATTCATTTGGTCTTCTGACTTCATCCGATGTAAAATATTTAATCAACAAATTTTTATCTAAGGATTTTTCATTGTTTAAGAAAGAAGGTATTAATGATGCAGCTCAACAGGAACAAAATAGTTTTGATAAAGCAGCCAGTCTTTCCTTAAAGTTAAAATTGATTAAACGTAAAACAAAGAAAAGAAACGTTTGTAGTAAGAAATGGTTTGATTATGACTGTAAAAAAGCTAGGAAAGAACTTAGACAAATTTCAAATCAAAAACACTCTGATCCTTTAAATATTGCTCTTTAATAGAGAACAGTATCATCTTAAACTAAAGTCTTTTAAACAATTACTGCAATCTAAGCAAACGGAATTCCATTCAAATAAATTGTTACAATTAGAAAACAATTCTGAAAATACCGAATTTTGGAGAATCCACAACAGTGGACTTTCCAGTCACTTCATTCTAGGAGGGAAACCTATCCTACACAGAACTCATTAGTGGATCTACTAAAACAAATGGAACATGAGAGTGAGCACAGTCAATTTAATTCCGAACTCAAGTGTCTCATAGTTGACTATGAAATTGAAACAGCCATTAAATTGCTCAAAGGTAAAAAAGCAGCTGCATCTGATAAAATTAGAAACGAAATGATTAAACATAGTTTTAATGTTATGCTTCCAGTTTGTAATAAACCTTTCAACCTCATTTTACAATCTGGTATATTTCCAGACGCTTGGTGTGTTGGTTCTTTAACCCCTATTTTTAAAAGTGGTGATCGATCTGACACTCGCAAGTAATTATAGAGGGATTTGTGTTTCTAGTTGTCTAGGCAAATTCTTTTGTGTTATTCTTAATCAAAGACTATTACATTTTACGCAAAAGCACAACTTATTACATACATCTCAAATACGGGTTTTATGACAAACTTTCGAGCTTCTGATCATATCAGTTTACATTACGCTCTTTAATTGATAAGCATGTCGTCAATAAGAAAAAGGGAACAATTTACGCTTGTTTTATCGACTTCAAAAAAGCCCTTGATTCTATATGGCATGAAGGTTTACTACTTCGATTGTTACAAAATGATATCAAGGGTAACTTTTACAAGCTTATCAAGAGTTTATATTCTAAATCTTCTTGTTACATCGAGCGAAAAGCTCGATGTACGTCTGAAAATGCACAGTGTTCTTCTCTTGGTCAAATACCCACCCCCTTTTCATGCTCAAAAATGATGGCCCACCCCACCATTTTTTCCAGCCCACCCCCCCCCCCCCCCCCCCACCCCCCCATACTTTATGACCAGTCCCTCAATATTCAATAATCAAATTTTATCAAAGATTATGACCACAAATTGCTATTTCTCGATGCAAGCTGACTTGATTAAGGTATATTTGATATTTAGATCAATATATGTAAGCTCTGCTGTGAGTTTGTTTTAGGCCTCGTCTACATGAATCCGATCCGGCTGAAACCGCATAGAAATATTTGCGTCCACACGAATCCGCGTATCCGGATGATTCAAGTAAAAGTATGCGGTTTCGGTGACCGGATTCACCGGATTCGTGTGGACGATAGGCCGATTCGCATCAAAAAGTATGCAGTTTCAAAAGTATCCGGATCCGTGTTGACGAGGTCTTAGTATTCGACTGGAAGCAATGAGGTGATACCCAATAGCGTCACAACAACGATTTTCCCCACAATTTGAAATGTGTACTTTTTTGTAATAAAATGATAGATATTGATGCGAAATTCATTCTAAACATGAAATACATGTGAAATAATTATCAAATTAACACATCGCATGATCTATCTGTAATAACAAAAATATTTTTTTTGCACCAAGCTATAACATATGCAAATGAGTATTCGCTTGTCGAATATAACTCAACAAAGTTTCTTCTATAATTACACAATTACGTTAAGAGCTAACTTTTATGGTAGAAATATGTCAAACAAGTAAACGACAAATACATCCTGAAGTATTATAGAAATCAAGGCTTTGCAACTACAATTGGCGAATAAAATAATGACACATTGCCTACAATTGTTAATGGATAATTTAAACCTATAAATTCAGGTGTTATCCCCCCTCCCCCCTCTTTAATGTTGTTCTACCTTGATTGAAGAACGACCCATTGACAATTTTATAGTTGATTGACCAACATTGCCTAGGGGGTGGGGGGAGGGGGGGGGGGTATAGTCAGATTTTGTAAATGGTACGTATTTGGGGGCCCTGTGTATCAAACTGTCAAACTATTTATTCGCCGATTGTAGAGTAAATACACGAAATACGAAATGTTGACAAAAATTGAATTCATTTTTTTTGACGTTTAGAATCTGGAAACAAAAAATTAAATTTTAGACTGTTCCCGATCATCAAGGTCGATCAGCATCGAATTTGCACTAAGTTGTCGAATTCGAAGATAAAGTAAAGTTCATGTTCCATCGTAATTTGACAACTGATAAACCAGTTTTAACACATTATTTTCAACAAATTTTACTGATATCAGAAATTAACGCTAAATGGTTACACATAGTCGTGGTCGTAGATTCTCCTTTACTGATTTACCTCCACAAACGTATAGTTATGTGGTTTATATACTGAATATTTATCGCATTTTTTTGGTAAAAGACCGCTAAGTAGGTGCATTATTGCAATAACCGCTAAAGTCAGCTAATAGATGTGACGGGTTACACACAAATGTACACTCCCCTTTATTTCTATGTATTCAAATTCATCGGTATAAACTTATACTGAGTACTATATTCTTTTACATAGAGTAAAAACTAAATAAAATGTGCGTTCCACCTCATTGCTTCAAGTCAATTACAGTGCTGCTAATTCAAACGGGGCCACCCAGAGTTTATTAGCCAATCACGTTTGAGATTAAGAACAAAAGAACCGGACATAGACGATCCGTCAAGTCAATTCGCGCCTATAATTTGATTGGCTGATTATGAGACAAAGTAGATATCTTTTGTTCTTAAGCTCAAACGTGATTGGCTAATAAACTCGAGGTGGCCCCGGTTGAATTAGCAGCACTGTAACCAGAGCTTTGAAAACCACACTATAATCTCTCTTGTTTTTAAAATGCTGAGTGCACGGTCATCAGAGCGTAACGCGAATAAACCTGGACAAAGACTTACTCCTTTGAAGTTTGCCGGGTTTCATAACCAGTCCCCTCTATTAACTCCGCTGTAACATATAAACTTATTAGAGCGAAAACACTAGAACCATGAAACAATTTTTAGTGTGTAATAGTTCTTATTTAGCGACTATTAGTTACTATAAAAGACCAGTAAAGTTGTAATGAGGTATTGTTTCCTTTTGTATTTGATGTTTCTAGTTGAGTGATACTGACTAAATAATCACTAGATAGAAACTATTAGTTAGTAACTATTTTGTTTTTATTTCATGGCTTATATTAGTGTTTTTGCTCTATGACATGACAGTGCCAACACTTTAAAGAAAAACCGTGAGCACCCAGAAATATTTTAGGAATTGTTTATTGTTCGTTGAACAACTCACACAGAAGTCACATAACTCTAACTACAAAAGGTTTATCATACTACCCATTAGTCAAACTTCTTGAGTTGATATTGTTGTTTCTGAGGTGACAAACAATAAACAAACAATAAACGATTTCTAAAATATTTCTGGGTGCCCACGGTTTTGTGATTCGTAATGTAATGCACAAAGGAATGAAACACTAGGTTTTGTTCATCTGCATTACTAATTCGGCACATGTCAGATGATATCTTCAAGTAGGCTTAAATGTTTTCTAAAGCGGTTCGCCCAACGAGTGCAACGAATCCAAGTCATCTGTTTTTATCTGATGAGACTCTTCTAGTACTATATTTACCGATATAAAAGCACCCTAATGAAGGTAGTTTAATAGTCAAAAAACGTTGTCTCAGCTTTAGCGCCAAGCATCAAGCCAAGAACGAAATGAGTGCTGGTTTAATTTATGCTAATAATGTATTGAAATAAGACTTGTTTGCTAAGGGCCCGGGCAAACGGTTTCAACATTTGCTTCAACATCCGTTCGATTTTGTTGAATGGCAATGTTTAAACACTTTCAACATCAATTCAACATCGATCAGTCAACACTTTTCAACAATGTTGAAAGAGTTTAAAAGCGTTTAAACATTGCCATTCAACAATCGAACGGCATGTTGAAGCAAATGATCAAGTCTGATTTCAATACATTTAACAACGTTTTTTGAAATGAGTGTATCTAATGATTTTATAAACATAGTGTAATTGCAGTCAGTCCCAGTCCAGTCCCAGTCCCAGTCCCAGTCCCAGTCCCAGCAACAAATCAGGCGGATTAATTTCATAGTTTAATTTATCCGTCTACAGGTCAACTAAGAGATCTTATCGTAACAAGCACGTATCAACTTGAAGATAAATTCAGTAAACATGAAAGAAGAAGGAACGAGTTTAGTTTCTCAAACTACAGAAGAACAGGTTGGATTAAAATCAGAACGAAATGAAACACCCAGAGAAAACTGGAATAGTAAAATTGACTTTCTACTGGCAACGTTAGGATATGTGGTTGGATTTGGGAACTTTTGGCGTTTCCCATATCTCTGCTACCGAAATGGAGGAGGTAAGAATACTTAATAGTGACAACCGTACATTTCTATAACAATATCCTTACTCTCAAACCGTGAACACTCATTTGAGTTTGTTTACAATATCCTTACTCTCAAACCGTGAACACTCAGACCCCGTCCACACGACTAGCCGGGTATATTTGAAAACGGAGCATTTTTCCTCCGTTTACGCCTTCCTTCCACACGTAAACGGCGTTTTCGGTCACCGAAAATGGAGGCTTTCGAATACGCTCTCCAGACTGTAGATTTTTTTAGACGGAGGTTTATCGTATACGTGTGGACGGCGAAAACGGAACTGACGTCAGGCTGTTCACGTTTCACTTCTTCTTGGGCTTGTTTCAAACTTTATAGCCTACATACAATCGCAAGTTGCCTATTTAAACATTCAAGCTAATTATACAAGGAGGCGACAAAAGATTTTACGGATAATTTCGCTGATCTGGAGTAAAACAGCGCCGTTAAAGAGCATAAACCGACGGCCAGCAAAACCACGGCGATTTTGACCTTTAAAAGAATATAATAATATGTAGAATACAGCCTTCCCTTTTCCCTTTGATTTACTCGCCTGTTTAGACATATTTACTATATAAAAAGCGGTTGGATTGTGAAGCGAGCGTAGTAAACAAAGACGGCGCAAAGTGGGCATGCTCTGTATGGACGGCTAGCGTTTTCGAAGCGTATTCGGGTATACGTGTGGACGGGCAAATACGATTCGAATACGCTACGTGTGGACGCAGATATTTTTGAATACGGATTAAAAAAATATTCGTTTTCAAAAATACCCGGCTACGTGTGGACATGGCCTGATTTGAGTTTGTTTGTTTTAACCGGGCAACCCTAAAACGCGGAACGGCGGAACGACGGAATGGCGGAATATTCTAAAACGCGGAACGGCGGAATATTCTAAAACGCGGTACGGCGGAATATTCTAAAACGCGGAATTTTAAAAATAGAAAAAAAACGTAAACGAAAAAAAAAATGTAAAAAAAGTATAAAAAAAAAGAATGAATTAAAAAGAAGACTGAAAAAAGAATAAATAAAAAGAATAAATCTAATAAGAATGACAATAAGAAAAGATATAAGAAACGATACATCAGGAGAAATATTCAAAATTTACATTGGCCAGAGAGTCTCAAATCCCTATGACGTGCTTAGAACATACTTCTCTTAGTTTTTATACTCTAAGTTTTTTAATAAGTTGAAATGGAAAACTATAGGGGGAATGTTAGAAATTTAATATTAGTAGTAGTAGTAGTAGTATTAGTATTATTGTATAGTGTACATCGTGTGTGATGAACAGCCGTTCGTTCCGCGTTTTAGAATATTCCGCCGGAATATCCTAAAACGCGGAATTAAAAAAAAAGAGCAAAGAAAATATAAAAAATATAGAATGAATAAAAGAATTAATAAAAAGAATATTGAATAAAAAGAATTATAAGAATAAGAATGACAAAACTGAAATGAAAAAAGAATAAATAAAAATAACATTAAATAAAAAGAATAATACTAATGACAATGACAAAAAGAATGTATATCTCAGGAGAAATATTCAAAGTGTTCAATGTACAATGTGTTCTATGTCTTAGAATAGAATGGTTGAAAATTTTGCAACAAACAAATATAGTCGAAAAGAAACGATATATTGTTGTCTTATGTATTGGTATGATTATAGTATCAACCAAGAGATACATCAGATGAAAACCACATCGACATCATTCATATTGTTCTGAATACTTCGACGAAAATATAATTCCTAATTCGCTATGGTTTAGTTCAAGATTTACACTATGGCCAGAGAATCTCAAATCCCTATGACGTGCTTAGAACATACTTCTCTTTTTAGTTTTTAAAAAAAGTTGAAATGGAAAACTATAGGGGGGATGTTAGAGAGTGAAATTTAATATTATTATTAGTAGTAGTATTAGTAGTATTAGTAGCAGTAGTATTATTGTATAGTTTACATATGCATCGTGTGTGATGAACGCCGTTCGTTCCGCGTTTTAGAATATTCCGCCGGAATATCCTAAAACGCGGAATTTAAAAAAAAAGAGCAAAGAAAATATAAAAAATTTAGAATGAATAAAAGAATGAATAAAAAGAATATTGAATAAAAAGAATTATAAGAATAAGAATGACAGTAAGAATATATTTTCTCAATAATTGTGAATTTGATTGTGCATCCATTATTTATGATGGTGTACATGTGTGTGTATCATCAGGGGAAGACTACTGGCAGTTTGTGGTTCAGTACATGCTCACTATATTAACTATATAATTTATAAAGTATATAAACTCAATATCACATAACAAGACGCAAGCTACTTTTTTAATATGAAATGATTCATCGGAAACCGCAAGTTTGGAATATTTGTGGGGGATTAAGGATCAACGAGGTGTGAAGCTTTGCTTAATTCTCAATCATGATTGTTCTTTTGTCTGTCAACATGTTATCATTAAAGCCTCTCACATACCCTCATTCACCCCCATGTTGATTCCGATCAAATAATGGTTAATTTAGCACATTTTACTGATATATACATACCCATTTGTAAAAGTCCTTTCCGTCCTTTTTTCGTAATTGTACAATTTTTTCAAAATTTATTCACATTTTATATCATTTTCAATGAGATTTTTAAGAAATAAAGTATTATTATTATGTTGAGAACTTTAAACTGACTGATTATTTGTGATTATTACTCGCAAAGATGTTTATAGTTTTATACCATTACAACAACTTTACTACTTAACTATTATTATTCTCATTCTCATTCTTATTCTTATTCGCATACCTTTCTTATTCAATATGTGAGTATATAGTGAGTTTGTATAGTTTATATCATTTAGTTAATATAGTGAGCATGTACTGAACCACAAACTGCCAGTAGTCTTCCCCTGATCATACACACACATGTACACCATCATAAATATAAATGGATACATAATCAAATTCACAATTATTGAGAAAAAATATTTTTACTGTCATTCTTATTCTTATAATTCGTTTTATTCAATATTCTTTTCATTTATTCTTTTATTAATTCTATATTTTTTATATTTTCTTTGCTCTTTTTTTATTTTTTTTTAATTCCGCGTTTTAGGATATTCCGGCTGAATATTCTAAAACGCGGAACGGCGTTTATCACGCGACGTACGCTATACAATATATATACTACTGCTACTGCTACTGCTACTGCTACTGCTACTGCTACTGCTACTGCTACTGCTACTGCTACTGCTACTGCTACTGCTACTGCTACTGCTACTGCTACTGCTACTGCTACTGCTACTGCTACTGCTACTGCTACTGCTACTGCTACTGCTACTGCTACTGCTACTGCTACTGCTGCTGCTGCTGCTGCTGCTGCTGCTACTATTTTTTTTAAATTCCGCGTTTTAGGATATTCCGGCGGAATATTCTAAAATGCGGAACGAACGGCGTTTATCATACACGATGTACACTATACAATAATACTACTACTACTACTACTACTGCTGCTGTTGCTAGTACTACTACTGCTACTGCTGCTGCTGCTAGCCGACTACTACTGCTACTGCTACTGCTACTGCTACTGCTACTGCTACTGCTGCTGCTGCTGCTGCTGCTACTATTTTTTTTAAATTCCGCGTTTTAGGATATTCCGGCGGAATATTCTAAAATGCGGAACGAACGGCGTTTATCATACACGATGTACACTATACAATAATACTACTACTACTACTACTGCTGCTGTTGCTAGTACTACTACTGCTACTGCTGCTGCTGCTAGCCGACTACTACTGCTACTGCTACTGCTACTGCTACTGCTACTGCTACTGCTACTGCTACTGCTACTGCTACTGCTACTGCTACTGCTACTGCTACTGCTACTGCTACTACTACTAATAATAATAATATTAAATTTCACTCTCTAACATTCCCCCTATAGTTTTCCATTTCAACTTTTTTTTAAAACTACAAGAAGAAGTAACTATGTACTAAGCACGTCATAGGGATTTGAGATTCTCTGGCCATAGTGTAAATTTTGAACTAAACCATAGCGAATTAGGAATTATATTTTCGTCGAAGTATTCAGAACAATATGAATGATGTCGATGTGGTTTTCATCTGATGTATCTCTTGGTTGATACTATAATCATACCAATACATAAGACACCAATATATCGTTTCTTTTCGACTATATTTGTTTGTTGCAAAATTTTCAACCATTCTATTCTAAGACATAGAACACATTGTACATTGAACACTTTGAATATTTTTCCTGAGATACACCTAATTCAAAAAAGGTTGACGGGGCGAACGGCGATTGGTGATTGGCGATTGCGGGACTGTGGATAATACGAATTTCTTCTTATTCTATTCTAAATTACCCAAACATCGTTAAGCGATGACGTCCTTAGATGGATGTCTCGAAGGTTTCGAACGGTGGAGGCATTGTTTGGGTAATTTAGAAACGAATAAGAAGGAATTCATATTAACCATCGCCAATCACCAATCGCCAATCGCCGTTCGCCCCGTCAACCTTTTTTTAGTTAGGTGTATACATTCTTTTTGTCATTGTCATAATTAGGATGTGTCATTAGTATTATTCTTTTTATTTAATGTTATTTTTATTTATTCTTTTTTCATTTTTTTGTCATTCTTATTCTTATAATTCGTTTTATTCAATATTCTTTTTATTAATTCTTTTATTCATTCTATATTTTTTATATTTTCTTTGCTCTTTTTTTTTTTTTTTTAAATTCCGCGTTTTAGGATATTCCGGCGGAATATTCTAAAACGCGGAACGAACGGCTGTTCATCACACACGGTGTACACTATACAATAATACTAATACTAATACTAATACTACTACTACTACTAATAATATATATTAAATTTCTAACATTCCCCCTATAGTTTTCCATTTCAAATTAATTATTGAAAAAACTTAGAGTATAAAAGTAGAAGTAGAAGTAGAAGTATGTTCTAAGCACGTCATAGGGATTTGAGACTCTCTGGCCAGTGTAAATTTTGAATATTTCTCCTGATGTATCGTTTCTTATATCTTTTCTTATTGTCATTCTTATTAGATTTATTCTTTTTATTTATTCTTTTTTCAGTCTTCTTTTTAATTCATTCTTTTTTTTTATACTTTTTTTACATTTTTTTTTTCGTTTATTTTTTTTTTTCTATTTTTAAAATTCCGCGTTTTAGAATATTCCGCCGTTCCGCGTTTTAGAATATTCCGCCGTTCCGCGTTTTAGAATATTCCGCCATTCCGTCGTTCCGCGTTTTAGGGTTGCCCGTTTTAACCCGCATCCCATGAGCGAATAGATTAGAAATATGATTCATTATGAACGCTATTAGTGTATTATAAACTCAATGCTTCATTTTAAGAGGTTTTGAAGCACGTAGAATGTTCAGAAAACTTGATAGCATGAAAAGGTCAAGTATTCACGGTTCGAGTATCCTCACTGTTATTGTACATATTAATATGTAATTAGGGAAGGTACGTTTTTTATTGGGGGGGGAGGGCTGGAGCCTCAGAGGGGAGGGTCATTAGTCAAATTTATAAGCTTAAGGGGAGGGCCACATATTTCACTTGAAGCTAACCAAGGGGAGGGTCATCCTTTTAAGTTGCACCCTAGCTATTAGAACTCATTTCATTTATTTTAATTTTATCATATTTTTGGTTATTTTATTTTACGAATGAAACAATTATCTCAACCTTGATAATAAATTGGAATTTCAATATTTTCAGTGTATTTGATAACATATCTATCTACAACTTTATTAGTCACTGAGCCAGTTAATGCATGTCAATTTGAGCCCACGAGACAAAGTTGTCTCGCAGGACTCTGGTTCTTTTGCGTTCATAGCGTTTTCTTTCACGGGTTAAATAAAATCACTCTAGACAAAGGACTACTATACTACAAATTATTTGTGTAAATAATTATATGTATAAACACGAAAACACTCAACAAGTTATGAATTTATAACCGTTCGGCGTAGTTCATGTGTTGTATTCGTTCTCAATCAAATACTACTTGACATATGAAATTAAAATGAGCTTTGCAGTTTTTGTTTATAATAGAAGCATGTGATTATTTTAATATATTTATTAGCCATGCATGTTCGAAATTCATGTCGAAACTGCCGAGAGAAAAATCCTCTTGTGTAAATAGAACCTGAGTGTGACCATGGGGGGAGGGCCATAGGTATTTTTCGTATACTTGGTGGGGAGGGTCATAAGTTTAGTTTTGGAATGACTGGGGAGGGTCAAACGTTTTTTAGGAAAAATTACTCTGAATTCTCCAGCCCTCCCCCCCCAATAATAAACGTACCTTCCCTTACTTATATTATCTGTTGAGGGCTTTTGTCGAATCGTTTCGGTGTTAAATTCTTCTAGCTTCTTGGAAAAGTACTATCTTTTTTCTCAAACTTTCATCTGTTATTGTTTGGTTAAATCAATAATAATGTTAATAATAATGACAATAAATCTTTATTGGATAAAAACAGATATAGAGCAGAGCTTTTTTCCAATCTGGCCCGTTAATCAAGTATTTACATACATGCTAATTTTAAATCTACCTATACAAATGTTATGACAGCTTTTTCATATTTCAAAATGTTATGATGATTTATAGTTGGCGGCCACTGATTATGAAACTCATAAGATATGGGTTTATTCACCGATAGAGCCACAGGGAACCCGGCTTTGTGTCGCTTTTATATGAAATAAATTATACAATGAAATAAAATCTATTAGTTGCGGTTACACTAGGCATTTTACCCGTGGGTAAATCGCTCTAAACCATGGGGAACGGGTATTCTATGTGTAACCGCTAATCCCGAGGTATAATTACCCATCGGGTATCTCCATGGATCGATACATCAAAAAGAACAAAAGAATAACCCATGACAGTTCCTGAATCAAGTAGTAGGGTCTATCAGAAACCCAGAGCGTTCCTACCAATCAAAAGCCAGATAGTTTCCAAACACAGGAAACCACATGCTGTGATATGACCTTTATCGTTCTTGATCGTTCTTGGCATCGATAATGGCATGTTACCGCGCTTCGCTAAACGAACTAAACCGGGACTTACACCACTCACAACATACGCAAACACTTCTACATAAGCACTTAAGAATTACATATATATTTCTTAAAAAAATTCTTCTAAATTCGATACTTTAATTTGATATACGATACTCGATGCTTACCTTATTATCAGCGTGTGACCGCAAGCCCGCGGTCAATCAAGCCTGATCGAAACCCAACTCAAGTCATTTCCCCGTGGGGACTAGCCTCCTATGCAGCCGCTCCTTTGTATCGTCACGCAATATGAGTTGCGTGACGATACAAAGGAGCGGCTGCATAGGAGGCTACGTGGGGACCTGTGGGTTAGGATCCAGTGTAACCGCAACTATTATAATCATGAGAGCCTTTGGGTTTCCTGTGCTGTATTTAATCCTTAGAGTTTCCGGTAATGGATTAGCGTTACTGACCCGTGTGTGCCGTTGGTATACAGCACAGGAAACCCAAAGGCTCTCATGATTATAATAGATTCTATTTCATTGTATAATTTATTTCATATAAAAGCGACACAAAGCCGGGCTCCCTGTGATAGAGCCTGAGGAGAATAATTGTACCACTGTCACCATACAACGAACGAATGTAGCATACATACCAACAAATATATGTGGAGGATACTTTGAGTTGTTTGCCATATTTTTAATTTGTCGAAAATCTGCATAAAATAATTTAATGTGGTTGTAAATGAAGTGTAACGTCGCACCATAGAGTGGTTTTCATTAACCCGTGAAACACACTTTAGCGTATTACACACTATTACACTTTGGTTGTCTTGTATTTTATTGTCTTTACATGCCTGTTACGATCTATTACACTTTAGCTATTACACTTTGTTTCACGGGTTAATGAAAACCACTCTAACCCGTGAAACAAAGTGTAATAGCTAAAGTGTAATAGATCGTAATAGTCATGTAAAGACAATAAAATACAAAACAACCAATGTGTGTAATACGCTAAAGTGCGTTTCACGGGTTAATGAAAACCACTCTATTTCACAGGCAGCCAAAACTTATTATTTGACATTTTAATCATTATTTGATTATTTTGTTTACGTAAAAAACGTTTGTTTAAGTGTTTATCAACGATTAAAATGAATTAAATTGAAAAAAAAAAAACCACATAAATTGTATCTTTTTCATTTTGTAATTTTATCAATTTCAATGTTGTCTGAATAGTGAGTTTGGCCGCCTGTGCTAATTTTAGCATATTTATTGCTTATAAAATACCATACAACTCAGAACTATAATGGGAGCAAAATTATGCGGAGGGCACCGTGAGCTTTAAGTCATATTGTCTGCGAAAATAGTATACAAATATTTGTTTTGTTTTGTTTAAAAATAGTTATTTATATTGTCTAAGCATTGCGTTCAAAGTTATGGATTACCGGTGGGGGACCTCGTGTTCTTTTGTTGGACCACCTGCCTTT
This sequence comes from Metridium senile, assembly GCA_949775045.1. Taxonomy (NCBI): domain Eukaryota; kingdom Metazoa; phylum Cnidaria; class Anthozoa; order Actiniaria; family Metridiidae; genus Metridium; species Metridium senile. Next base: position 16,279,461 of record OX459107.1, read on the forward strand.
GACTAACTCCCCGCTTCGCGACCACACAGGAAGCCCGACACTTAACACGGCTGCAAGACTTGCCTTTGGCCAAATTGCATATTAAAATAAAAGAGATAAACAAATTCGCTTGCCAATCATTCCGTGCAAAAGACAACATTCTTTCTGACCTCCTCTGTGGAATACGCTGCCAGCAAAGGAAGTTTGTCTCGCTCGTTTGGAGAAAAACTCTTCTCCGCAGAAGATCAAACTTCCTCTGCTGGCGGGGTACTTGCGGAAGGAAGGCATCAGAAGGGAGGAAACTAAACATTCCTAACACCGTCTTCCGTGGCTTGGATAAAGGTTGAGGACCTGACCGTTGCTATGGCGGACAAGACCGTGTGATGACGGATTGTGCGGCACATTTCGGCCACGGCCGCTTGAAGATGATGATGATGATGATGATGATGATGATGATGATGATGATGATGGTGAAGATGATGATGATGATGATGATGATGATGATGATGATGATGATGATGATGATGATGATGATGATGGTGGTGGTGGTGATGATGATGGTGGTGATGATGATGGTGATGCGATGGTTATGATGATGATGATGATGGTGATGATGATGATGATGATAATGGTGGTGATGATGATGGTGATGATGATGATGATGATGATGATGATGATGATGATGATGTTGATGATGATGATGGTGATGATGGTGGTGATGATGATGGTGATGTGATGGTTATGATGATGTTGATCATGGTGGTGGTGGTGATGATGATGTTGATGTTGATTATGGTGATGGTGATGATGATGATGATGATTATGATGATGATGGTGGCAGTGGTATTGGTGGTGGTGGTGGTGGTGATGTTGTTGATGATGATGGTGATGATGTGGATGATGATATGATCCAACATAAAAATACAACCAAAATATACAGTGAATAAAATGATACCAAGAGAACTAATACCGACATCCTTTGACAACGATGTTTTAATTGTATGGTCGAGTCATTAATTTTGCATAAATTATGTATATGTCCTTTCAGTTGCTATGAGAAATACATGTTAAAACTTGCAAGGAGTGTTCGTAGAGATAATACAAGTGTTTTTATTACAAACATGTTTTTCAAACTGCTTTTCTCAAAATAGTTGGTTGACATATATTGTGCATATAAATGTGCCTTACAAAGATCTTTATTTATTTATTTATTTATATTTATTTTTATTTCATAATTACTAACATGTATATATAGCAAAACCTAAGTAAAAATCCATCAGCCTAATAACATTGTAATATATTTAACCCTTTCACTCCTACAGCGTCATACACCACATGCAAAACTTCCCCCCGTGGAGTCTGCATTCGGCCTGTCAAACAAAATTGCTCTATTTTGATTTTCAAAGCGATTGTCGTCCCTTTCGCTCTCGTGTTTCTGTCTCTATTTATACAGTGACTGACGTCCGCCCAACTAGAATAGCATATCCTATCGACAACAAGTCAATGAGATCTTTAGTCAACACAGAAAACATCAACTTGAATACCTTTTAAACATGGTAAAAGACACAGAAAGAAATGAGCTAAATGAATTCGATTCTGAACGGAATGAAACACCCAGGGAAAGCTGGAACAGTAAAATCGACTTTCTACTGGCAACATTAGGCTATGTGGTTGGATTTGGGAACTTTTGGCGTTTCCCATATCTCTGCTACCGAAATGGAGGAGGTAAGAGCTCTGAAAAAGCGTGTGGTTAATATGAAAATATGGAATTCAAGATGAAAAGAAACTCGCTGAATACCACGTGTTTAATATAGTCGACTTTCGCTTGGACGTGTGAGGTCATTTCAGAACATACAGAGTTAGAAATTTCACGTGTTTACATTAAAGGTTTACGTGTATGGCGTTTTAAAGTAAATCAAACGTCGTATTTATAAACTTTAACGCGTGAAAGGAGCGAATTTAACTTACCTATAGGAACACATGTTATATCATTAATACAGTATGTTGCCCGGTTTCGTTACAGACTAGCAGTATCGTGACACAAGCAAATAAAACTCATTTTTAGCGACGGCTATTTGATATTTCAAAAAAAAAAAAAAAAAAAAAAAAGACTACAGAGAAAACACTGAACATTTAGCTTCAGTATGAATGTTTTGACGGGCTTTTACATGCACGGATTATTCGGAGAGAAGCAATTGTTGACAGAGTAGTGGAGGTTTCCTGGCTAAAATGTATGACTTTTACTGCGCAGTAAACTAACCTGGGCTCGAAAAATAGAGATTTATATCGCATATTCTCAAAGAAGAAAGACAAGATTTATACTGACGATAGCTAGAGTGTGTAACTTCATTCTACGACTCTTGAATGTTCAGCAATTTTGATATTTGCAAAAATATTTTAAGATAAGGTGCCCAGTTTCGTGACATGCAAATACCATTGATTACAAAAAGCCCGAATACACCGGCTGACAAGTATTGTCTTTGAACGAAATCATGTTCAAAAATTATATAAAAATTATATAAAGAACAATCCAAATGTTAGCGCTAAATATAGTTAAAGGTAAGAACATATGTTTTTGATTTGTTTTATCAAATTTTGTTGTAAATTACATTGAAGACAATGCAGTTTTACAACGTGTCACGAAACTGGGCACCCAAGTCGCCGTCGAAATATTCCTTCTATTTTATCAAATTAAAAGATTCGAAGAAAATATCTACATCATTATTTTACCTGATAAATTTGCCTTTGTATGATAAAATTTCATAGAGCTATTTTTCTCTGTAGCGAAGATATATGATCAAATGTTATTGATATGTTATGCTAAAATCGAAAAAGGCAAAATCATGTTCATTTGTCAGTCTACTAGTAGTGTGAACTCTCTGATCCTGCTTGGCTAGTTTTCAGTTCCATCTTTAATACGGCGAGACGGAGAAGAGACTTAATTTGCTTCATCGCATTAACTAGCTTTCGTATCGCTTTCCAGTACAGTGATATAGGAATTGTATTTTCTGCAGGTATTCAGGCTAAGAGATTTATATACATTTATTGGAGTGATAGCAATACATGAACCTGTCAAGTAGTAAAAAGAGCCACTAGATCTAGAAGACCGCATTTTCATTATATTCTTTTGCGTTTTTTATGCTATTACACATTAATGATAATATTAAACCTGTTCGACTAGTAGAGCGTTTTTCTATTTCTACGGCTGGATTTGATTAATACAAAGAAACTGCGGTTTTGATCTTTGACGACTCATGACAGCCGTATTATATCGTGACCTTTTAGATCGACAACAGGACAAACAGCATATTCGTCAAAAGACATGTTTTTCGATTCACTATGAGGGAGTTCTCAAAGTAAATTATTTTCATTTGAGAACGTTTATTAAAATGGTGTATATCCTATGTTGTAAAATACAGATATTTTGTGATAAACCTACTGTCTCTAAAAGGTTGCCGAATTGAAAGCGATAGCCTTGTTTAGTAGGTTCCCTTGCAGCTGCAGTGCTAGGACGGGAAGTTCAAATTCAAATTCATAAATTCACATCTAAATATATGTTCTTTCCTTTTTTCATTCATACTTTTCCCATCAATCTTCCCAATTCATAGTTAGTTTAATATTTCAGGCCCTCCCTATTTTTTCCAGTGATATCTCAACTTTGCCGCTCTATTTTGATGTTGTTTGTATCGTATTTCTTCTTCCACCCTTTTACAAATATGTACGTGCCCTCGAAGAGTATTGTTTTATTCTTGATAGGAACTTGTTTACACTGAACTGATAACTATCATTTTTGAATAATTTCCAACACGTTCTAAGTTGTAATTTAATGATATGTTTGGCAATGACCAACATGTGCCCTTTCATACCTGCGCAGCTCGGGGGGTGAGGAATGAGAGGTAAAACGAACGGATAGGTAGTTTGTTTTTCAGAGCTGATCACAATTGAAATTTAGAAGTCAACATTTCTTTGTATCTTTTCGAAAGGGGGGGGGGGGGGGGGGGGTGTTTTATGGCCTAGGTTGAGCATTTTTTAGTGCAGGTTATTTTTTTATCATTTTTCATTATTTTTTTAGGCTGTGCAGGATGTTGTTTTCGCTCTGCACGGGGACAGTCAGCACCAAATCGAGACATCGTTTAGGATTGGTTTAAAAAAACAATAACTGTATAAGGGAAATGCAGCTTTCGACTGGTGCTGTGCTATTCTCTGCACGATAATGTTTTTAATAATTGCCCCCGATCCCCCCCCCCCCCCCCCTCCCTTCCCCCCTGCTCCAATATACGTCGCTCAGAGGGCGTTATAGATCATTATCTTCATAATTATACAATGATCCAAGTTCAACGTGCACCTCTTTAAACACCCTTTTTACGATTGATAGATATATGTTTTGAACAATTTCCAACACGTTCTGAGACTGGATGTTCTTGTGGGGTCGTTGTCACGCAACGCTTTAATACTGCAACGCGAGACGACCCTAAAGACATCTGCGCAGGATTTTAGTTTCCATTGGCGTTTTTGGGGAATGATCATTATTTCAGTTAATATGTAATGAAATGTGCGTTCATACAATAATATACGGCATATTTTAGCTTAATGCGCGGTACATGAAAACACAATGAAATACCTACGAAAAACGCTATGAAATGCCTATGTATGAACTGAACCTATGAGAACACTCAATTTCCTATAAGATCTGCTAACTATAAAATTCTATATGAAATAGCCTATGAAATTCCTATGGAATACATAGAGATTAATACATGGGCGCGCGGAGATATGAAACTTATCTTCGAGTGTTCAATCTCGACATCACACGAGTGAGCGTAGCTGTTGAGATTAAACATGAGAATATAAATTCATATCTCCAAGCGTCCATGTATTAATCTGTTTATTATATAACATATAGTGAGATATAAATCAACAAATAAATCAAGAAAACTTAAGATTGATACTCAGTTTTTATTAACTTATGTCAAATCTCAATAAAAAAATCAATAAGTTTGAAAAATTGCAGTGCAAATTTGAGCGGTACAACTGGCAGCCGTTCTCTGGCAAAATGTCACTTATAAATACATGACAAATAGTTTTGAAATGTTAATGCTGATAAACAAACAAAATTGTTCAAACTGTTCAAACTGTACAATTGTAAATACTTATCTCTCCTGACTACTGTCACTCGATTCTAACGGCTAAATTCTTCTAAACTTCCTTCGTATTTGTATTAAATGTTTATAATTGTAGTTGAGTGATATGTACCGACTAAATAGTCACAAAACACAGCTATTAGATATTGTTTCTGATATTATTTTTCATTATTTTTGCGTGGCATGGCCTTTCACAAAAATCACAAAAATCAAAAATCATCATGTGAGCAGAGTTGTGTGCATAAAATATTCTGAAGTAGTGGTAGTGTGTGTGAGTGGACTCGGAGAAATTAGCAATATCTGCTACCCTGAAAACCCCATTAAAAATAAAAATATATATTACTTTTACATATTATAATTACATATAAAATATATTACTTTTACATATTATAATTACATACAAAATATATTACTTTTACATATTATAATTACATACAAAATATATTACTTTAATGTATTACTTTTACGTATTATAATTACATATAAAATATATTACTTTTACATATTATAATTACATACAAAATATATTACTTTAATGTATTACTTTTACGTATTATAATTACATATAAAATATATTACTTTTACATATTATAATTACATACAAAATATATTACTTTAATGTATTACTTTTACGTATTATAATTACATATAAAATATATTACTTTTACATATTATAATTACATACAAAATATATTACTTTAATGTATTACTTTTACGTATTATAATTACATATAAAATATATTACTTTTACATATTATAATTACATACAAAATATATTACTTTAATGTATTACTTTTACGTATTATAATTACATATAAAATATATTACTTTTACATATTATAATTACATACAAAATATATTACTTTAATGTATTACTTTTACGTATTATAAGTAGTGTTTACAACATGAGCGGCCGTGTTGTATCGGCAGATACAATCGCAAGCCGAAGGCGCGCGATTGTATCGCCGATACAACACGGACGCGAATGTTGTAAACTACTTAAAAAATGTCTAGGTTAGCTCTTTCATATTTTACCAAAATTTTTAGGATTAAAATAAATTTTGCCGTAAAATTACCAGTTAAAAATTATGCAAATCAGGATATACAACACTAGTGTTGTATCAGATTTACAACACTCGTCATGGTCATGATTTCTTTTGAAAATGTCTCATTAATTATTCATGAATTTTTTAATTACATATAAAATATATTACTTTTACATATTATAATTACATACAAAATATATTACTTTAATGTATTACTTTTACGTATTATAATTACATATAAAATATACTACTTTAATATTATTATAATAACATATAAAATATATTACTTTAATATATTATAAGTAATATATACAATATGAGCGGCCGATCTGTATCCGATATACAACGGCGAGTCGAAGACCACTGACGAGCCGTTGTACTGATCGGATACAGATCGGACGCGAATATTGTATAGAACTTATGAAAGTCCAACGTTAGTTCTTTCATATTTTACCAAAATTGTCAAGATAAATGTAAATCTGGGCGAGAAAATTCAAGTTGAAACTTATGCAAATCAGGACGAAATCTGTATGAGATTTACAACCTCCGTCACGGACGTGAATTCTTTTGTCAATTGCTCATTAATTATTCATGAATTTTATAATAACATATAAAATATATTCCTTTTACATATTATAATTACATATAAAATATATTCCTTTTACATATTATAATTACATATAAAATATATTCCTTTTACATATTATAATTACATATAAAATATATTACTTTTACATATTATAATTACATATAAAATTTATTCCTTTTACATATTATAATTACATATAAAATATATTACTTTAATATATTAGAGTACAAACACTAAAAGTGTGCAACATAAATACCACTAAATACTGCTAAATTAAGCAAATTCTTTTGTTCTCTATTGTTTAATCAACACTATTTAGTGGTAAATAGTACAAAGTATTGCACACTTTTAGTGTTTGTACTCTACTTTTACATATTATAATTACATATAAAATATATTACTTTAATATATTCCTTTTACATATTATAATTACATATAAAATATATTCCTTTAATGTATTACTTTTACATATTTATAATTACATATTAAATATGTTACTTTAATGTATTCCTCTTTATTCTTCAGCGTCGTTCATTCTGCCGTATTTCTTGATGCTGGTGTTTGTTGGTATGCCGCTGTTTTTCATGGAGATATCCCTTGGTCAATGGTACAGTTGCGGCCTTATTGGTGTTTGGAAGGCCGTCTGTCCTTTAGCAAGCGGTAAGAAGCACTTAGATATATTACAACTATTTCAAACATATTTGTCATAATCAAAGCTACAGTCCACACTCTGAAGCTTGCAAAGGATGTTGGTATTTCTTCACTTGTTATCGATCTTTGTCTATCTTTTATTAATGTTATTTTCATTGTTGTTAGGTATTGGTTACGGTACTCTAGTGATGCAGATATTAACCAATATCTACTACACCATAGTGATGTCATGGGTTCTCTTCTATTTCTTTGATACGATGCGTTCTGAAGTCCCATGGAAGTCATGTGACAACGACTGGAACACACCGTTTTGCAGGTACAGTTTGTACAAAAAATACAGCTGTCAATTTCATGTAAACAGAAATGGTGGGCCGGAAAGAGTGGGAAAATAAATTGTAAATGCGTCCGCCAAACGAAAAGAGCGGGTAAAGTGGTAAACGCGTCCACCAACCGAAACGAGCGGGCAAAAAGTGGTAAACCGTCCTTCAACGAAAAGAGCGGGAAAACAAATAGTACTAAATACACGCGTCAAACCACAGTCAAGAACCGAAAAGCCGGAACGGAAAAAAGTGTATTACCTCAATCGAAAGACGCGTACGATTTGTTTTCTCAACCGGAATGTCCGTTTTGTTCGTAAAAGAAAAGCACCCTTGATCTAGATTGATCTTATAACCAACAAAATAAGGGGGACTTGGTATTGGGCCGTATGTATGTAGGGGGGACTAGGTATTGGGCTGTATGTATGTGACATATACAGTAGGGGGGACTTGGTATTGGGCTGTATGTATGTGACATATACAGTAGGGGGGACTTGGTATTGGGCTGTATGTATGTGACACATACTGTAGGGGGGACTTGGTAGTGTGCTGTATGTATGACATATACAGTCATCACTCATTTCTATGAAAAATATAATAATTACATTTTAATTCGTTAAGACTCCAGAGAACGACACACAAAGTCAACTGTACGGAGTTCAACCTTCCTGTCAACTGCACTCAGAAGTTCATCTCTCCAAGCTCTGAATACTGGAGGTAAAAATACAAATATCTCGTTTGTTATTCTGGAGTAGCATTGTTCCCTTGCATTTTCATGTCTAAAATTTACATTGAAAGTTAGAACGATAAATAACTTTCATTACGGTGAGATGCCAAAGAGAAAGCACTATTAAATTAATGTTGCAACGCTATGTACACACAGTTATTGTAAAGTTATTGAAACTGTGAGTGTCGTAAGCTACAAAAAACAAATTATCCATGATTACAAACCGTGTTGCTACAGTGTGGTCCGGATCTAAGGTAATGGTTCGTGCATATGTGAAGCGCATATTGAGACGACGTGAAATACGCTATACAAAAACACATTACTTTACATACTATGCCTTCATGATTTTAAGTCGCGTGTGTGAGCCTTAAATAGTGCATATATGAAGGACTGTCGTAATTGGAAGCTACATACAGTTCATATTTGAATTGTAAAAGGAATTGAGACGGCGTGAAATGCACTATAAAGACACATTATTACTCTACATACTAACACGTCATGATTGCAAGCCGCGTGACGGTGGTCTGTCAAAAAGTTATTGTAAAGCTGTCTATAAGCACACAACGAATATTTGCCTTTACAGTAATAGAGTGCTTCAGATTACCAGCTCTGTAAGTGACCTGGGTTCAATGAGATGGGAGTTGGTGGGTACTCTAATACTGGCCTGGGTAATTGTCTATTTGTGCATCTTTAAAAGCATCAAAATGACAGGAAAGGTAAACTGTTCAAGAAATAGAAAACTCGCGCGCGTGCTGTGTGCAGTTATAAAGCACCCACTGTTTGGCAGAACACTTTTTAATGAGGGGGGCATGGGTGGTGGGATCCTTAACACCGCATCACAATATCTCTCACCAAACACTACGAACACCACAGCTTTAAAATTCACAGCACACCGCGGCTTTCCCGCACACCGAAGGCATTTACATCATCGCAACACCGCACTTTGAGAATGGTTTCACCGCAACACCGCACAAAATATTCATCAACACCGCAATACCCCATGTCCCTCTCTTTAAGAGAAGCACGAACAATTAAAAACGCCTTTTAAGTGGTCTGACAATCCCCAAGTGCTTTATAAAGCCTGGTTAACACTATAGGGGCATAAGCATAAGCTACATAAGCAGACTCAGTGAAACATTTCTCGAATAGTTCTGGGAAAAGACAAGTGCGTGCAACTATAATAAGCAAATCCTAACTGAGTCTACGTATGTTGCATATGCTTGTGCTTATGTTGCCAGTGTGAACCAGGCTTTACTGAACACAGTACAGCAAGCAGATTTTCTGTTTCTTTTATAAACTAACGCATCTGCATTTAAACATGCACGTCAAACAATCAGAATGCTGCATTTCAAATAGATATTTAATAAATGTTAATAGTATTTTTTTAGATTTCGGATAAAAACGTTTTGTATACAGTTACCAAGGTGCTAACGTTTGCTTTTAAGGGCCATAATGAATGTGAGGTGAACCATAATCATCACTATCATCCACATATTTATTATTATCATCATCTTGTCATCACTATCATCACCATCACCAACATTACCAGGGGCGGATCCAGAATTTTGTCAGGAGGGGGTCCCAATTGAAAGTGAAGGGCTCTCAAGGTGTTAGGTGGTTTGCGGTGCTACCCCTAGACCCGCTCCTGAACACCACTATCGTCGGCAATATTGTGGGGGTGGTGGGGGGAGGAGGTTATTTTTGAAAGGTATATAGGGGGTGTTCTTACTAATTGGTATACAGCTTTAGTAATAAACTGGACAAATAAAGGGGGTAGGTCACGTTATTTTTGAAAACTATGTAGGGGGAATGGGGGGCTCTTACTAATTGTATGCAGCTTTAGTAATAAACTGGACAAATATAGGGGTGGGGGAGGGGTTATGTTATTTTTGCCAACCAGGAAGGGGTGGGTCTGGTAGTATTTGGACAAGACAACCGGTGATTCTCCCACCCCGTCCCCCATACACTTCTAAATGAAAGCCCCTTTACTATAACCTTTGTTTTTCAGATTGTGTACTTCACAGCTACGTTTCCGTTTGTTGCATTACTTGTCATGTTGATACGAGGTGTAACTCTAGAGGGAGCATCACAGGGTATAGTCTACTATCTTAACCCAGATTGGGAACGACTCTTAGATCCACAGGTAAGGCAGACACTTCACAATTATGTTATTTTATGATAAATAGAAACTAGCAAGTAAACTAGTAAAGGCTGCGTCGGTGTTTGATATAAACGATAGGTAATAGAATGAAATTAGTGACACCGTAAAAAATAGAAATAGAAACTAGCGAGTAAACTAGTAAAGGCTGCGTCGGTGTTTGATATAAACGATAGGTAATAGAATGAAATTAGTGACACCGTAAAAAATAGAAATAGAAACTAGCGAGTAAACTAGTAAAGGCTGCGTCGGTGTTTGATATAAACGATAGGTAATAGAATGAAATTAGTGACACCGTAAAAAATAGAAATAGAAACTAGCGAGTAAACTAGTAAAGGCTGCGTCGGTGTTTGATATAAACGATATGTTATATAATGAAATTTGAAACACCGTAAAAAATGTTAACTTAATAACTGACGTTTCGAGCTTTAGCCCTTCGTCGGAGTGAATAACTGACGTTCCTCATGGGTAGCTTATAGTATGCCATGCAATGTACGGCAAGTCTAGCTATCACTCATGGCGGTGCTTTTGTTTTATTAAGTCGTTTTATCAATATACAGAAGAACGTAAAATAAATGAATGAAAAGCTGGATGAATGAATGAATGGATGGATGGATGAATGAATGAATGGATGGATAGGTAAATGATTAAGTGAATAAAAAAGGAATGAATGGATGGATAGGTAAATGATTAAGTGAGTGAATAAAAGAATGATTAAATGGGTAAATGAGTGAATACCTATTTTGCTTTGTACCTAGGTGTGGGTATATGCTGCTACGCAGATCTTCTGGTCTCTTGGGATTGGCTTTGGTGCCATTCTCACCTTTGGTAGCTATAACAAGTTCGGCAACAACTGCCATAGGTATGTTTGTAATAATAATAATAATAATAATAATAATAATAATAATAATAATAATAATAATAATAATAATAATCATAATCATAATCATAATCATAATCATAATCATAATCATAATCATAATCATAATCATAATCATAATCATCATAATAATATATAACATTTATATAGCCACTATCCAAATCTGCTTTAGGCACTTAACAAAACAAAAACAACAACATAGAAAGGTAGAGGTAAACTGAGAGCTAACAAGGTCTGTGCCGATTGGTTAAATACTGCGGGAGAATAAACTTGGTGATTTTGACTAGCTATAGTCGGATTTCGTTCAAATAACAATATCATTAAAAGTCGTAAAGCATTCTGATACTGGTAGTAAAATGAATCCACAATAAAAATGACCTATTAGTAAACTTATAATATATTGTACGAAATGACTCGATTCTCAATTGGAGGAGAGGAGTACAATTAAATCGTAAATTGTACTCGGCAGAGCACCAATTAGTTTTCACTATGTTATCAATAAAAATCGCACGATCTTCTCGTACAGTTGGTAATTAATTTTACGAGTGATGTTTTGAAATTTGGCGAATCCAATTTGATAACTTTCAATATATCAAGAGTACTCAAGATCGTGCGATTTCCTATACTAATCAACGATAATTTGATATTTGTTATTATTGTTTATAGGGATACTATCCTTATTACCACAGTCAACTGCACAACGAGTTTTATAGCTGGCTTTGCGGTCTTCAGTATTCTGGGTTTTATGACTAAAGTCTTGAATACCACAATGGAACACGTTGTTTCGTCAGGTAAGTGTTCAGGGAGAGAGTGGGAATGACTTGCTTTGTCTAAGCCTGATTTTGGAAATGACCCCTAAAAGGTACTCATAAATTAAATGAACTGTTCAAGCCTTGATGATTTCAAATCTTTAAAAGTACGACTGTGTGATGTTTTTTTTTACAGCAAAGAATATTTTAACTAACAAGGCCTAGCGACGCTTAGTACGGAGTGACGTTCCGAAATTGATTTTTGACAATTGACTACGTAAAAGACAGATACCTATAAGGACCGCACAGGAAAAAAAAAAAACACCCTAAAAGGATCACCCTGATCAACCTTTTTCCATTGACAAAGGGAGTCCCCACTCCTCTCTCCCCACACCCCTGGGGTAAATGAATGCATGTTGTATCTATCCATTTCAAAACTTTACACTTGATACTAAACACATATATGGTGTTTTATTTGTTAGGGCCCGGTCTTGTGTTTATTGCCTACCCAGAAGCCATCTCTCAGCTACCTATATCCGTGTTCTGGGCGCTCCTTTTCTTCTGTATGCTGGTTACACTGGGGCTAGATACAATGGTAACATATATCTTATGCATAGTACGCGCGCTGTGAACGGTCAAATGATGTGTTGATCTTCCCAGGGCGGAGAGTAGTTCAGGGTCGTGACGAGGGTTGTTTTCTCGTGATTGATCCCGATTTTTTACATAAAAATTTAATCCCTGATCACAAAAGCTCGCATATTTTGATTCCTGATCCCACAAAATATGTTCTGATCCCTGAATTCATTCATACGATCCTTCTTCTGTGATCCCTGATTCCATATCCCTCGTCAAGACCCTACGTAGTTAACCTTATTTTGTATAGGAATGTGTCGATAGAGGTCTGGTATCCTATTTAAGACATTAGGAATGAATACATACCGTGGTAAAGACAAATTTGAAAACGTTAACCCTATCTAATATGAATTACCCGAATATTCGAGAAATTATTATCGGATTTTAAAATATATTCTGATAAATCTGTAACTACTAAATGAAATCGATAGATCAAAATTAAAATTCACTGAATAATATTTCTACTTTATAATATAATGACGTATTATTTATGTTTGCTGCAGTTTGGTGCCATGGAGGGGTTCATAACCGCTATTATTGATGAGTTTCCAGCATGGCGTAGTCGCAAATGGCTGCTTCTTGCTGGAGTATGTGTTGCTAAACTTATTGCTGGATTACCCTGCGTTACACAGGTAATAAACCTTCCTCCTTCCTTCCTTCCTTCCTTCCTTCCTACTTCCTTCCTTCCTTCGATCCTTCCTCCTCTTTCCTCCTTTCACCCCTTCTTTCCTTTCCTTCTTCCTCTCTTCCTCCCTTCTTTCCTCCCTTTCCTCCTTTGATCTTTTCTTCTTTCTTTCTTTCTTTCTTTCTTTCTTTCTTTCTTTCTTTCTTTCTTTCTTTCTTTCTTTCTTTCTTTCTTTCTTTCTTTCTTTCTTTCTTTCTTTCTTTCTTTAATTCTTTCTTTCTTTCTTTCTTTAATTCTTTCTTTCTTTCTTTCCCAATATTCCCGACAGAATGCTAATCTATTATGTTTTTCTATCAGGGTGGGATGTACATATTCAACATATTTGACTACCAGAGTGGCGGGATATCTCTTCTCTTTCTTGTTTTTCTGGAGAATATCGCTGTTGCTTGGCTATACGGTAACTATTAATTCACTAACTTGAGACAGAAAAAAACTATTGATATGAATCAGACTTGAATCGAGGTCAAGAACATTGAACAATTGATTGAAGTTATCAAAATGCAACCTCGTTCCCAGGGCCCTCTCCCTTCGCTTTTGGGTGGGCCCCACTCAAAAGCGAAGGGAGAGGCCCCTGGGAACGAGGTTGATCAAAATGGTTATCCATCGTGGATATAAGTAGAATGTTATTCGTCGGACCGTGACGTTTCGACTGCTACTGCTAGTCTTCATCAGACGATGGGTGGACTGGAAATACCTCGATTACGCGTGATTTTTGGTTTTTCGATCGGCTTTCGGATTATCGATATTGCGTGACGTTATTGTTAATATACATATAAACAGTATTCAAACGCTGCAAGAACATGGAGGATATTGTTGATATTAATGACATTTTTCTTAATAGATGTCATACTTTCTTACAGGTATCGAAAAATTCTCTGATGACATTCAGACCATGACAGGGCAAAGAATATCATTGTGGATGCGTATCTCGCTTAAGTATGTCTCTCCTATCATAAGCCTGGTAAGTTATCATACATCAATCAATCCCACAATCATCAATCAATCAATCAATCGATCAATCAATCAATACATCGATCAGTCAATCAATACATCAACCGATCAATCAATCAATACATCGATCAATCAATCAATACATCAATCAATACATCAATCAATACATCAATCAATACATCAATCAATACATCAATCAATCAATACATCAATCAATACATCAATCAATCAATCAATACATCAATCAATCAATCAACAATACATCAATCAATCAATACATCAATCAATACATCAATCAATACATCAATCAATACATCAATCAATACATCAATCAATACATCAATCAATACATCAATCAATACATCAATCAATACATCAATCAATACATCAATCAATCAATACATCAATCAATACATCAATCAATACGTCAATCAATCAATCAATACATCAATCAATCAATACATCAATCAATCAATACATCAATCAATCAATACATCAATCAATCAATACATCAATCAATACATCAATCAATCAATCAATACATCAATCAATCAATCAATACATCAATCAATACATCAATCAATCAATCAATACATCAATCAATCAATCAATACATCAATCAATCAATACATCAATACATCGATCAATCAATCAATACATCAATTAATACATCAATCAATCAATACGTCAATACATCAATCAATCAATCAATCATTCAATCAATTATCCAATCAATACATTAATCAATACATCAATCAATCAATCAATCAATACATCGATCAATCAATCAATACATCAATTAATACATCGATCAATCAATCAATCATTCAATCATTTAATCAATTATCCAATCAATGCATCAATCAATAAATCGATCAATCAATCAAATGATTTATTTAGAAAAACAAACGGTAACATCATCAGTATAAATAAACGGCTATCTAATATTTTATCTCAGAGGGAGGACTCAGGGGGCAAAATTAACCGTTCCTTTAAAAAAGGTGTGGCACGGCCAATTTTTTACCCCTAAGAAATACCAAACACAAACAGAAAACTACAAAAAATTAAGCGGTAAGCAATGGGAAGATTTTTATCCCTAAGAGATACGACTGGCATATCCCATACTCTTAAATTCAGAACTGGTCGGGATTTCTGTGTTTTTTCAAGTGACCCTCTTTATTTCTAGTGTATTCTGCTGGCAAACATGATTAACTGGAAGGGCATCAAATACAATGGTAAACCTTATCCTGGGTGGGCCGAGCTGATTGGATGGATTGTATGTCTATCATCAATGTGTGTCCCTGTTGTCATGGGGATTTACATGTTTATTACAACACCAGGATCCTTGAAACAGGTATGGATCACACCCAACTAGTAGAAACATTGCTTATCTATTATTATCATCGTCAACACCATCACTATCATCACCATTACCATCATTACCATCATCATCATCATCATCATCATTACCATCATCAACATCACTATCATCATCACCATTACCATTACTATCATCATCATCAGCATTACTATTACCATCATCACCATTACCATCATCACTATTATCACTATCATCATCACCATTACCATCATCATTATCAACATTATCACTATCATCATCGCCATTACCATGATCATCGCCATTATCATCATCACCATTACTATTACCATCATCACCATTACTATTACCATCATCACCATTACTATTACCATCATCACCATTACCATCATCACCATTACTATTACCATGATTACCATTACCATTACCATTACCATCATCACCATTACTATTACCATCATCACCATTACTATTACCATCATCACCATTACTATTACCATGATTACCATCATCATCAACATTCCCTCAATTTTGATATATCTGTTTTACCTTTAGCGATGGGTGATACTCACCACACCAGACCAAAAGGTACAAGCTGAGATCGCTAAGAAACACGAAACGTCAATGGTGATGGCTAATGGTGTAACCACTGTGGTATGTAAAGACCCGTTTACATTAGCAATAGCTGTTATTACAGTTATATGCAAATGATTTTGAACAATGGGTTGAAGTCGAGGCTTTCGGGCGAGAACAATAGGTTTGCCCGAAAGCCTCGATTTGAATCCATTGTTTGAAATCATTTGCATATAACTGTAATAACAGCTATTCGTCGCTCGATATGAGGCATCCGCATGCATCAATGTCATGGGCTTCCTGTTTAGTAAAGTGGAAGAGGGAGAATAGAGCGAGAAAATAAAATTAAGGTGCGAGATAGCATTGGGGCGAGGCAGCATTGGGGCGAGATAGATAGCAATGGGGCGAGATAGCAATGGGGCGAGATACAAGGGGAGCTGAAAGGTGGAAATGGAGTTGCCTGCGGAGCAGCGATTTCAATTATCTTTTAAGGTGGCCCAGGGGTATTTATTTACGTAAAAACAATTTTTTTTGAACTTCAAATTTTGGTGCAAAAACTTCTTCGATTGCTTTAAAAATCGGGATTATAACTTATCATTGTCTCTAGTTTATAGATATTTAAACGTTATTTTAAAAATACTGATGTCCTAAGAGCAAAAGGCTTGCAAACGCGAACTCGACTTTGAGATTTTATGGCTATTTCTGGGATATCCCTCGCGAGACTTAAAAAAAATATTGCAAATTTTTCATGCATCAACAAAAGCACATGATGGCTTTTCACTGCAACTGCAACTCAGCGTTGTCGCCAAGATTTATATACGGTCAACTTTACTTCTCCATTTCTCCAAACCGTATGAATGGAACACGCTCAAACTTTGAAAGGTACTTTAACAATGATTTGTTTACATCCTGTGTTTTTGAGAATTGCTAGAATTACCATTTAAGTTAATACTGAGCAAAAATTAGATTATCTAACTATTTTGAATAATGCATCGATAAATATGTTTTTTATCAGTCGTGATAGTGCTGCACACAGTACGTCAATCTAACTAAAAGTTGGCCTTCAGACTGGGAAAGCATTGTACAACATAGTGGTGAGTAACGATTTCGAAAGCAATGATTTTATTGTGCGTCTTTGTTCGATTCTTTATAAGCTATGCATTTGTGTGTTCGATTTTGAGTACTCGTATTTCCTAAGCTTGCATGGTCTCGATTTATTTGGCCATTTGTCACGTAAAAGTAGTGAAGTACATGAGTCCATAGACGCAAAATCGAGTGGTTTCTTCTTTCAGATTTTTAGAAATAGCCATTAAATCCAAAAGTCGAGTTCGCGTTTGAAAGCGTTTTGCTCTTAGGACATCAGTATTTTTAAAATAACGTTTAAATATCTATAAACTAGAGACAATGATAAGTTATAATCCCGATTTTTAAAGCAATCGAAGAAGTTTTTGCACCAAAATTTGAAGTTCAAAAAAAATTGTTTTTACGTAAATAAATACCCCTGGGCCACCTTAACGCAGCTTTATGACACAACTTTGAACATGTTTGTAATTTAGTGCAACTTGATCATGTGATTTTGTGTTTTTCTTATCTAGTTTTGTTCTGGTATTCATGAAATTAGACTTGTTATCAACGGACCTGTTTGTAATACAAGAACGTAAAACTGATTTCATTACATTACCGGCACATAACCAGCATTCATTGCGTTCTTGGCTTAATTCTTGTTGCTGAAACCGGGACAACGTTTTTGACATTGGTGTATATTTGCAAATGGTGATATCTGATCACTGCTGTTTTTTTGTCCACAGCTTTAAGAGTGCAGCTTCAATACAGAACTATAGGACACTATACAATATATATGTATATATTTTCCTAAAATATCCTATTGAACTAATTGCAAGAATGTTGTCACATGAAGAAAGAACATTACAGCGGTTTTTAAGTGCCCATATCACCTAAGGTTTTAGGGTCTAGATCAGATCTATATATCATTTAAAGCTGCTTTGCGTTGAAAAAACAAAAAACGGAGTTTATTTTCCGTTGTCTTTTTATGAGCTTACGAAATTCAGTATCTGAAGACCCTGTCACTTTAAATAATACACCCTGACACTTTAACTAATACACTTTGTTTCACGGGTTAATTATGAAAACCACTCTAGTATAATTTAGTAAGAATAAGGATAACAAAAGAATAAGTCATATTTGAATGATTTTCTTATTCCTTTCCCACTAAATTACACTAAAACGTCAGGCCAACGTTCTTGCAATAAGGTCCATTATATTTATACTAATTAATAACTGTTCATAATGTGTGTGACAAAGATACTCCCCATCACGCAGAATCGAAGTATTGAGACCGATTTGACTACTATTGTCCTCTTCGGGTGCCCGGCGCCATTTTGAAAAAAAGGTGAGAAGGGAGAGCCTGGGACGAGGTTATGTCAATGGTTGACAGTTATTATTTTTACAATAATTTTGATTCATTACGGAATATTTTGCAAATTTTTATGATAAAACAATCATCCTTTCTTTATCTGGCCTTTCTTCCCCTCAGCCGATGTTGAGGTTTCTAGTCTAAAATGCCTGTACATTATAAAGATCTCTAAAGCAATGTTGAACAGTTTTCCAGTCTAAAATGCATTTACATTGTGAACTCCTTCTTAGTAATGTTAAGGTTTCCAGTCTAAAATGCCTGTGAATTTAATATGTAAACTGTTTTTGAGTTTTTATAAATGAATTATAAACTATATTTATGAAAACACAAAGTTTCACAATGTTATTTTTAACAAACATTTCAGCTCTATAAACTATACAATTCAAAATCTCTACAACAAATGAATATATATTATCTTAACTATCCTTATTTTGTATTACCTATATATTTAAGGGACGAACCATTTGATATACGATGAGGGTGAGGGTGGGGGAGTGATGAGTGGATTTAATCCTCAAAACAAATATCGGGCTTCGATCTTTTTAATACATCTAGCAAACACTTGAGTGCAGAAAGAATATGGAGCAAAGTTACAACTGCCATACCCCCTCCCCCATAATTAACAAGAACTGCAACACCTCCTCCCCCCGTAATGAAATATCAAATGGTTCCTCCCCAAGTTGTTTTGTCAATCAATTTAATGTATTGATACAGTTTTGTATTAAAAAAGGTTATCAAAGACGTACCATTGTAAAATTAAAAGATGTCATTGATTCAGTAGTGAATTATTTTATAAGTGACTCTCCTATGCATTGGAATTTGAGAGCCTTCATGCTTTAGGGTTAGCAGTTATTATAAATGTAATTGACAAAACATATCGCTCTCATGTACGTAAATGCAAACGAATCTCAGGCAGGTCTCGGTGGAAAAAGAGAGCCTTCATGCTTTAGGGTCAGCGATGTTCTACATGTAATAGCTGTTATTATGGATGCATGCAAATGAGACAATAAGTATTGTATTGACCCGAAAGCCTCACTTGTATGATTCTTAAAACGAAAGAATATCTCCTGAATTACGTGCATCCATAATCACACTTGGTATCGGTCTCATGAAAACTGGTGCAAACTGATAGGTCCAGCGGTCTCATGGAAATACCCCTTACATCGACGCATTCCATTTGCCATTTAAAAAAACCTAAATGATCATGAATATAAATTAACTATTGAGATGTCACTGCTAGCGTGGGTCGCTTTTCATCATAAATTGAAAGAAAACTAGATCTTTGTAAGAGTTAGGAAACAAAACAGGCGCCATTAGCGTCCATATATAAATAAACACACTAAAAATAGCAGCAGAAATACGAATCCATACCGAACCCCAACTGGCTATAAGCTTGACTGTAAGGTTCTCTTCCTCTTCCGGTCGGTACCAGTTTGTCACGGTCATCATAGAAAACAGGGATCCCAAGCAAAGCATGGCATGGAAGAAAGAATAGCTGTATTCTACTCCATCCTCTTCGTTATCCTGAACAACTTTCTTAGGTCCCTCATCCTGTAAGTCTGGGTCATCTTCCATAGGCTCTTGCTCGATGTCCTTGTTGCTAGGCAACGACTCCCTTAAATGTTTCGAAGAAAAGAGTTTGTGTTTGCCATACTGAGGCGAGGTTACTTCGCGGAGACTGGTGCAGATCAATAAGAAGAACATAAGTCCAAGAGCTAGAACTATCTGTACATTATGAAACATACTTCCCGGATGTAAATAAGCACGTGATGGATTGCATACCTCATCCGGGGCATTCGATAACGCTAACCACGTGACAAAGGTATTATAAGTAGTAATCACTGACCCCTGTAGGAGACCCGATCGCGGGCGCCTCTCTTGGACGTAAGGGTTTACAGATATGTACGTGGCTGCGAGACATATATAGATATTGAAACTGATAAAAAACATGTTGTTATAGCAGTCTTTCCGCGCAAAAGCTGCGTAAAATAAACCTATTGAGATAATAGAGACGCTGTACAGTGTTATCGTGGGCACCCATAGAATGGCGTACCAAGTTCGAAATGCACGCCGGTCTCGCTGACAGCTTTCTAGTTTTTCAACACAGTTTGTGTTCCACGAGTGTACGATATCCATTAAAAGAATACTTTGTAGAATGATAAAAGCAAACCCTCCATTGAGTCCAAAAAACATCCACACTTCTCCACTGTATTCAGAGTGCGGTACGAAAAGAAACGAAAACACAAAGAAAGCCAGTAGTAGTATTTTAACCCCCCAGTAATGATTATGAAGGCGCGACCGCGACTTTTTGCTGGAAGAGATCCCGAATGTCATAACAGCCATAACGAAAAAGAAAATCGATAAAGCTGAGAAAACCCGATATGCTGCTGAATATCCTCGCATAGTATCACATACAAAGTACGTTATAGTCTGACAGAATCTATCACTTAGTAAAGACCGTGTTTTAGGAGACAGCATAAGACAACATATTAGACAACCACCAAGCAGAAACCCAATGTATGCTAAACGACTAAAGACACTTTGACGAAACGAGAAACAACGGACTAAACAATGTCTGCAGACTGAAAACCCACAGCATATTAAAAAGTCAAGTTTATGACAAACAGTACATAGAAGTTGCCACGGTTTACGGGTTCGCTGTCTTTGTTGTAGTTGCCTTTGTTCGCTGTCCTCTCTCGGAAAGTAGTCCGGTGAGAGTCCACCGATTTCAGAACTTGCCATCTTTCATTAATATAACTCCATGTCACACTCGGCTTTCAATTTTCCATTAGCTGAGGGTGAATAAGTGACTTATTGCATGATTCCAAGATTCTCTCTACGTTTTCAATGTTGCTAAAAGCTGCTTTCAATTCAACGATAATGATTAGCCTTTTTTAGTCTCAAACGCAGCTATAAGACCCCATATTGCATGGGAGCTTTACTCCACTTGTTCCAGGTGAATTAGTGACTTATTGCATGATTTTTTCCATGGAGAACGCTTGAATCATTTTACTATAGCAGTGTTGTTCTTTGAAGTTGACTATGAATCACAAACACGTGTGAACGGTTGACCAAGCAGATTCTACATATTTAATAATACACCGCTTGTACTAGCATGTCCTTTTGTTCGCAATCTCTTTGTTAAGCCTTTGGGACCTCGCCGAAACTACCTACAAGTTTTCTACAGATAAAGTAACCATGCATTATTCTTTCCAACGAAAAACGTCTTCACGTATATTAATAGTCTATCATGGTTTTCCAATGGTTGGTTGGGTTAACGATATGGTGTACGCGCCAGTGCAAATCATTGCGCTCACAGTTTTATTGAATGGTTAACGCTTTTTGAAACTGTTCAACCGATGTATTCTTAGAAAAACTCTCTATATTAGATTAAATAAGCTATTGAGCCAATTAGAAATACAAATAGAAAGCTGTGAAATTATGTATGTAACACCATGTCAAATTTTGAAATTTATTGTGACAAATAAAATATAGATATGAGGTTGATCCAAGGGGGATTGTATTGGGAAAATATTGAGACAAGTGAATAAGGTATATCTCCCAAGGGGATCGATGGTATTAGGAGAATATTGAGACAAGTGAATAAGGTCCATCTCCCAAGAGGATTGTATTGGGAAAATATTGAGGCAAGTGAATAAGGTCTATCTCCCAAGAGGATCGATTGTATTGAGAAAACATTGACACACGCGAATCAAGAGGAACGTTACTGGGAAAAATCAACGCAAGTGGCATATCTCTAAGAGGACTGATCAAAGCAAGCGAATAAGGTCTATATATATTGCAACAATAAAAGATAATTAGATACATATTTTTGTCTGTTTATCGAGGTCGGTACTGGGAAAAGTACAAGTCAGTTACCCGCGCCGTTCAGAGTTTCTATCAATCATGGTGCCTGTTCTAAAGCACCACCTGGAGATATGTAGAAAAACCTTCTTTGTCGTTCATTTGTTTTGAACGAAAATAGGGGAAATTTAACAAAAGTTTTCGAGGGCTCTTAATTATCCATTTAAAGGGAAACTTATAAGAACAATTAATGAATCAGCCTAAATCAAGCCTTTGGCAATACTGATATTCTTAACAAAGGTTTTGAGGACTTTTAATTATCTATTTACATCGAAACTTACATCAGAACAATGAAAGTGATTCAAGTGATTCTCGGGCAATATATTTCTTTGAGAGTGCATATAATAGAATGTTTCGGCGGAACCCTCTTGTATTTGTTTTGTTAAAGCTTATTAACAAAAATGGCACAACACACTAGATTGTTGACAAAAAGTTAGAGATTTTATTTTAAAAACAATAAAATTGTCTCAGTTCATTTTGTAACTGTTTTTTTTTAAGAACTTTGTTACAAAATGTAATTGAAACTTTCATTCTCTTTCTTAACAATTCCCGTCGGTTGATATAATAAGTTAATTGATATTTAGTTCAAGTTTGTTTTGAGGGAAAACAGTTTAATGGCGGTAACGTCTCAGGGCTAGAAGTTTTCTCTTACGAAGCTTTATTTTATCGAAATATATCAGTCCATTGTTTAATACCCAGTGCAAAAGGATACTTTCTTTAGGAGAACGTTATACAACAGGTCCTTTTATAAGAAAAATTATCAAAGGCAATTTTTTAATTTGTTCCAAATGTACCAGCGCAAGTTCAAGTTAATTATAATATATTTTTTCCTTCAAAAATCGCTATCTATTAAAATTTCTAAGTCTAATGTTGCAATAAATAATAAATGCAAGGGTTATAACTAGATATAGATCCGGGTTTATACCTAGATATAACCCTTGAATTGGAATAATGAGGGGTTTATATCGGAGATACATCCCCTATGAATAACAAAGAAAACCGTGTCAAGTGTGAAATAAAACAGGTTAATGACTTGTACGTGTTTTATCGAACGTAACGTTTACGTAAGAATAAACGTAAGAAGGAATTCATCGTACTGGTAAGCCGCCTGATAAAACAGGTTAATGACTTGTACGTGTTTTATCGAACGTAACGTTTACGTAAGAATAAACGTAAGTAGGAATTCATCGTAATATGTACAAATAGTATATTCTTTATTATCTTAAGCAGTGCAAGCAGCAATTGAAGTATAATATTTCCAGGTTACAATCGTTGTTCCAAAGAACGGGTGACTCAGGGGAGAGACTTCCAAAGGAGACTCAGTAACCTGAAACAGTCACTCCTACAAGCAAACAATTTCAACAATTGCGCTAGTGTTTATTAATAAGGGCTTTAAAGCTCCCTGTGTTGCGCCAATGTAGACCGTGGTGCTATTGAATCAGGAAAAGAGTTATCTAAATCAACTCTTTATTGGGCTTCCTCTATTGGCGGTGATGGCGAGGAGCCTAGTAAGTAGAGTCTAAAAAGTGCCAGATAAAAACCTGAAGTAATATAATAATAGAGTTGAGGTTCGCGGGCGTAAATATGTTTTTAGCCCAGCGCTATACTATTAGAATACCTTTATAGGGCATTTATTAAGCGACATACGGTTATTTTCATTCAAAAGAGCAAGGGCGGGCTAAAATATATTTTAGTCCTCTGATTTGTTTATTTTAGCCAGCAAAATGCGTCACAATACCCTATAAAGTTACTCTTATTGCTTGTTTGTTTGATCTACATGTATTTTACTTTGTATATTTTTCTTGTGTATTTCGTGAAAAAAATAGGAAATCAATTTTCAATATTTAGCCATCAAAATAATTTCCATAGGATAACTTTGAACAAAATTTTCCATTTTAAAGTAAATGTACTGTGCCCGCACACATTGACTTCTACATCGGTTAAACACGTGATTTGGAGACGGACTGGTAACTAGTATAGGTGGTGTTGAGCGGACCATTTAGTTAGCGTCATGTCACGTGGGTCTGCCTCATGGAGTTTTGGAACATTCTACTGCATATGCTCAGTCCACGGAATTTTGATGAAAATTGAACAAAATGGTGGACATCTTCAGAGTTGAAGCCTGGGTGGCTATCAATGGAATTCATTCATCATTTCCTGTAAAATTGTTGATAGAAGAAAAGGTTTTAACCTTTAATCTTTTTTTGTCTAATTATTAAAATAATTAGACAAAATAGTCATTTTAACAATAAGATAAAGCATAGTCAAATCTATCCTCCAGGAAGGAGCCTTTCATTTGTTCCCAAGCTCCTGCTCCCTACCTCACAAAGATGTGAAATATGCCATGAAATGTATTAACATAACATCTTGTAAAATAATTAGGATCAATAGCCCACTTTCGATATTTAGTGATCACATCACATACAAAATCACATAGAAACCAAAACGAGACTCTGGGGAAATGTAATAAGCACTTAATGACCCCTTAATGGTCCCGAGGGAAACAGTTAGTTTTGTTTCTCGAGAATCTCAATGTTTCCCGAGGCTCCGGCCGAGGCATTGAGATTCGAGGGAAACAAAACTAACTGATTTCCCGAGGGATCAGTCATTAAGTGTTTTATTATATACCCTATTCAAACGAAGAAACATTTTCTCACCATTTTGAACTTTTTTTTATTTACGTGGATTTATTACCCTCTCACGAGGGGAATAGATCGATTTATTTCCCTCCACGTGACGTGCTCTCGACCAATAAGAAAACGAGTTTGAATAGGATATATAATAATGCTCATTGTTTCCCTGGAGCTTCTTTTTGATTCATTTGTGTATGATCATTCAACCAAAATATCGTGGGCAATACACCATTCTGGCACTGGTAGTGAAGAGTCACCATTAAATGGAGGTTAAGCTATGGTTGATTCATTAAAAACACCTATTTTGCAGCCGAAGCTACAGTCCACACTCTGACGCCCGCAAAGGATGTCGGTAATATGAACATAATTTATGATTTCTTTCACGTT
The DNA here is from genome assembly GCA_949775045.1 of Metridium senile. NCBI lineage: Eukaryota > Metazoa > Cnidaria > Anthozoa > Actiniaria > Metridiidae > Metridium > Metridium senile. The sequence goes on from OX459107.1 coordinate 16,305,197, forward strand.
TTTTATAGAACAATTTGTGTTATTTATAGCATATTTTTCTTTTATGTGTTTCTGTGATATTACCATAACAAGTTGTTGCTGTGGTAGATAAAAAATCGATTGCAAGAGAATAAATACTGACATCCTTTGCAGACTTCAGGGTGTGGACTGCAGCTTTGCTTGTGAGACAACGTTTTTTGAAAATATTAGTGTTCTACGGTTACCTTGATATTCATCTCTACGTCTTTTTCTAACAGAATTATCTCTATGAAACGACAAAACAAACCAACATGAGATACTGACTGATGCTAGATATATTAACCCATCAGTTGGAATGAATGAATGAATGGATGGATGAATAAATGAATGGATGAATAAATAAATGGATGAATAAATAAATGAATAAAAGAATAAAAGAATAAATGAATGGATGGATGGATGCATGAATGGATGAAGGAATGAATGAATGAAGGAATGAATGGATGAAGGAATGAATGGGTGAAGGAATGAATGGGTGAATGATTGAATGAATTATTGAATGAATGGATTGATGAACGAATGGATAAAAGAATAAATGATTAAATGAATAATTCAATGAATGAATGAATGGATGAATGGATGCATGGATGAATGGATGCATGCATGCATAAATATATAAATAAAACAAATTGATGACTGGATTCATGGAAACTTTATGTTTGATGTTCTAACAAAATTAACAAATTTTGTTACAAATTCTATTCTACATAGAAGCCGTTGGCTAAGAATGGATGATGGATGAAAGAACAAACAAATAAAAGAATGGTTGAATGAGAGAATGAATGAGAGAATGAATAAATTGAATGAATAAATTGAATGAATAAATTGAATGAATAAATGAGAAATATAACAGAAACTACTACCTTGTGTAGCCATATTCTTCAATCAGTTCATTTTGTAATTTTTGAGTTTGCTCAATTATCAAGGGTAAATCTTGATGTTTTGAAGCAGGCAACAAATTAGGAACATACTTTGCAAACAGAGAAGGGTTTCTAGTAGCAAAGTCTGCAAGTGAAATTACCAAAGAACATTACATACAAGTCAAAAACAATTTAGCTATACAGATCATCATCATCATCATAATCATGATCATCATCATGATCATGATCATGATCATCATCATGATCATCATCATCATCATCATCATCATCATCATCACCATCTCCATTTAATGTCAGATTTTCACCAAATGTGGGTAAGAGGCTACATAGTAGTGTTGCAGACCTGGGGCCGGTTGTACGAAGGGTGGATAGAGTTATCCGCAGTTAAAAGTTATCCACTGCATAGGTTTTTTATAGATTTTATCTGCTGGATAAGGATTTATCATACAACCGGCCCCTGACCTCCACTTCTCCCGGTCACCAGCATCTGCAGCTGTTAGGTAGGACATCCTAAGGTCTTCTGATATACCTCTCCTCAGGTTTTACTGGGCCTGCCTTTCTTTTTAGATTTACACAACAAAATGACCTATTGTCAATATATGTTCCTTCAATTTGTAGAGCACTTTGCCAGTATTGCAGAGATAATGTATTACAATATTTTACTTATTATTATTTTTTATTTATTACACTTTCAACAGAGTTGTGGAATGTCTAGCAGGTGGAATTAAACCTATAACCTAGCCATCCATGTAAAACATAATAATATAAAGAAAAAAGTTACAAAGTAAATTACTGCATTACATTTACTGTTTGGATACACAAACATACTTATTCATTGGAATCATCTTGAAATGGGTATATCTACCTGGATTTAGGGAATATAAGCCTTTTATAACACACATCATTGTCTGTGGACTAACTGCAAATGGACACTGTGATTGCTGCTCTATGGTACCTTCAAACAATGATAATAACCATTATCATCATAATTGCTTCTGTCAACTTTGTTGTTAAAATCATTACCACTACTTTTATTATCATCATTGTCATCACCATCTTTGTCATCATCATCATTATAATCACCTTTATCATCGACAATATTTCCATCATCATTATCATCATAATTATTATCATCATAGTTATTGTCATCATCATAATCATTGACATCATCAACAATGTCATGATCACCATGAGCATCATCATCATCATCATCATCGCCATGATATTATATTTATCATTTTTTCCACTGTTCTTCTGTGGTAATTGTGCTCCCATTATTCAATAAACGTACCAAATAGAAATGAGTTATCTGCTACTCTCTGTATAATACTCTCAATGTACTCTCAATATACATTATTCAATAAACGTACCAAATAGAAATGAATTATCTGCTACTCTCTGTATAAATAATCTTTTGAGTTCCTCTGTCAGGTCTGTGTGCAGTTTAGGTACAACATAAAATCGATTCTATGCACAAATAAATACAAGTTAATTACAAATAAATAATTATAACCAGGTGATTATAGATGCGTCAATTGGTTTGAGAATTTTGGAGAAATATGAAATCATGTATTTTTGGAAATATTCACCTAGATGTATTTATGATAAAACTATTATTGTCCTCTTGCTTGATGAATATCGGTAAAGAATGACGTCAACTTTAATTTGTTTTGGGTTATCATTAACTGATATTCATCTCACCTTCAGCAAATAATTATTCAATAGAATAAATACTAAATGTCAACTCCCAAATTATGTATTGAAATAAAGCCACAAAGATAGGATTATTGAGAGTAGAGATTGATATTTTCTTACCATATAATTAAAAATTGCTACAATGCCACTGACAGCTTGGAGATACTGGGCCATTGCAAAACTAAATTTCTCCAAATACATTTCTCCTGATGGTAGGTGCTGTAAATAAGTAGGTAGGTATTTAAACATATTTACCCACTTTTCAACAATGGGGCATTTTTACATAAAACAACAAGCAATATTAAATTGTTTGAATTACAAAGATTATCATCATCATCATAATTTGTCATCATCATTGTCATCATCAATTTCACCATCATTATCATCATCATTACCACCATCATTATAAACGTTAGCATCATCATTTCTGTCATTATTATTGTTATCAGCACCATCCTCACTATCTTTACCATCATCATTATCATCATCATTATCATCATCATTACCATCATCATTATTATCATCATTACCATCATCATTATTATCATCATTACCATCATCATTATTATCATCATTACCATCATCATTATTATCATCATTACCATCATCATTATTATCATCATTACCATCATCATTATTATCATCATTACCATCATCATTATTATCATCATTACCATCATCATTATTATCATCATTACCATCATCATTATTATCATCATTACCATCATCATTATTATCATCATTACCATCATCATTATTATCATCATTACCATCATCATTATTATCATCATTACCATCATCATTATTATCATCATTACCATCATCATTATTATCATCATTACCATCATCATTATTATCATCATTACCATCATCATTATTATCATCATTACCATCATCATTATTATCATCATTACCATCATCATTATTATCATCATTACCATCATCATTATTATCATCATTACCATCATCATTATTATCATCATTACCATCATCATTATTATCATCATTACCATCATCATTATTATCATCATTACCATCATCATTATTATCATCATTACCATCATCATTATTATCATCATTACCATCATCATTATTATCATCATTACCATCATCATTAACATCATCATCATCATCATCATTACCATCATCATTACCATCATCATTATCATCATCATTACCATCATCATTACCATCATCATTACCATCATCATTACCATCATCATTATCATCATCATTACTATCATCTTTACTATCATCATTATCATCATCATTACCATCATCATTACCATCATCATTACCATCATCATTATCATCATCATTACCATCATCATTATCATCATCATTATCATCATCATTACCATCATCATTACCATCATCATTACCATCATCATTATCATCATCATTACTATCATCATTACCACCATCATTACCATCATCATTATGAACATTAGCATCTTTATCTCTGTCATTATTATTGCCATCAGTACCAACCTCACTATCATTACCATTATCATCATTACCATCATCATTGTCATCATCATCACCATCATTATGTATACCTGTAAGTTTCCAGCAACTTCCGTTAGGTGATTCGTCACAAGACTCATCAGATTTTGATACATTTTTTCTGAGTACTGCTGACAAACACACTTGTAGACAGCACTATAAGAAACATTCATTGATATATCAAAATGTCTTTTTATGAGTACAACATTGACAAGAATGGCTGAAGAATGGTTTAAGTAGGCTTCTTACTAGTTTTGAGAGATACCAACTTCTTAAACCAAGCTTCTTAAACCAAGAAGTTGATGCTTAAAAGAAATAAACTTGGACTTAAACTAAGAAAAAAAACACCATATAAATAAATCTCTTTTTTAATGCCTCAATGTATTGAGCATGCAGACACAAGTACACTACTAATCGGGGAGACTTACTCACACTCACTACCCCTATGTTAAATATGTTGGCATACAACTCTGCTGACATGTTCATTTTTGCAGAGGGGGGAAAACCAGATAACCTGGATATAAGCTATGATATTTTGCTACTGATTTTTAGTGGAACTATGACTTACCCCATGGACACAGGTTAGAGTTTTTTTGTACTTGGTTCAATTTGTATAGGAAATCGCATGATCTTGAGTACAATTTGTAATTAATAGGTAGGAGTGATGTTTTGAAAATTTTCAAAATTGGACAAGCCTTTTAGGCTAGTCCAATTCGATAACTTTCAAAACATCACAAGTATGTATTTATTACAAATTGTAAGAGAATAGTGTGATTTTTCTTATTTATAATATACTGAAAAACTAATTGGTACTCTGCAGAGTACAATTTCAGATTTAATTGTACTCCTCTCGTCCAATCACAATCAAGTAATTTTGTACAGTATATTATAAATTAAACACAACTAAATGGTTTACAGTTTTCACAGCTATTAGTACCTGTACATTTCTTCATATGATATTGGGATGAACTCCCCAGGATTTTGTCTCAATATTAACAGTATTGCACCTTCAAGTTTTGGCCAAAAGTTGGAATCATACTCCTCATCACTAACAATGGGGGCTGTAGAAAAATACATAATCAATTCATAAAAAAAGATTTACAACAGAAACAGCTAGTGAGACAACACTATGTAATGAAATGCTTAGCACACATTATTACATTCCTTCTCGCACTAGGAGGTCTGTCACAATCAAAAGCAGACAAAAAGGAATTTGATCAAGAAAAATCCAAGAAAACAAGAATTATTCAGTTAAATTCATGTGCCTCTATTACATTGTATACTTTCATCAATTGATTTACAATGTTTAATAACTAGCTTTAGTTAGTTGTAATAACTACATGTAATTTTAAGTTTTATGTGGCTAAATGTAATTTAGGCTTATATATAATATCGCTTTGGGACCCCCACAGTTGCCAATTCCCGCCAAGGGCATATGATACATATGATGACTTCAAGAACAAATGCAATGCTCATGTAATTCTAATAAATTGTACACTTTCGTCAATTGATTTACAAAATCAACTAGAAGTTTTTGAGCCATTACAGACATCAAGAAGAAATGTAATCATGCGCACTAAGCTTTTCATTATATAGTGTAGTGTCATGTGATCAAATTTGTCTGCGATAGGTGCCAAATATACTGTAACTGGTTCACAAGTTTCAAATGTCTCAATCTACCTGTTTGTGTAGTAGGTACTGATTGTCTGTTCCCTGCTAGCAGAGTCTTCCACAGTTCGATTCTGACGAAAGAAAGGAAGACTCTGCCGAGCGAGACTGCATTCTTTGTAAAGCCGCCGTCCACAACCGCGATCGAACGAAACCAGTTTTAAAACCGGCTTTTACTGGTAATTTTAGATGCTTCATCTAGCTCTAAGCATCATAAACCAACTAAATTACAACGAAAAGCTATCAAATCTTTTCTTTCCAAGAGGGACACGTTTGTTTGTCTTCCAACTGGCTATGGAAAGTCATACATTTATCAACTTAGCCTGCTAACAGCCAAGCAAATGGCTGCTAAAGCTGGCGATTCGAGCCCAGTCATCGTTGTAGGAATATAAGCTGGCCGTAAAACTGTCGAGACACGAAAGGTCATCATGACGTCAGGGGTTGCTTAGTTACCTAACGCATGCGCAACAAAGAATGCAGTCTCGCTCGGCAGAGTCTTCCTTTCTCTCGTCAGAATCGAACTGTGGAAGACTCTGCTAGCAGGGAAGATTGTCTGATGCAGACAGTACCAGTCGAAATGTAAAACTTGCTAAGTGTTAATTGATAAAAAAGCAAAAACTGACAGTATCAAAAATTTCCTCATAAATATTTATACCACATTTTTGCACGAAAAACGTCAGCTAAAAGACGAAATACATTTATATAGACAGTTAATTAGTATAACTTACATACACATAAATATTTATAATTAATTTATCCTCAAAATGACATAATGTTAACGTCCAAACAACACGAGCAAAAACAAACAACTTTCTCATTAGAAAAGTCAAAATAGACAAATATTTTTGCTTCCTGGAACCAATTCGAGCGAGATGTCGCTTCATGAATAACACTTCCCTAAAGTCTACACATAGGTTTGTTTGACAAATTAAGTTTTAATGGATAATAAGCTATTTTTGAAACACATTTGAGAGTTTGCAAAGACGACATAATGGCACTTGTCGCCATAATTTTTAACTAAGACGAATTCAAAGATTTTGCACAAAATGGCATCAAAACTATATGAAAACTTACTTTTTTGAGGACGTAGAAGAGATGAGAATCCACTGCCGTTACTAGACATTACGTTTGTTTCCCCCATTTTGACAAAAATACGTCAAAAAACATGTATTTTCTGAAACTCATCCCCCTTCACCCATCTTCGTTGCTTCGTCCACACTTGCACATTTTCTTCTTGTGACCCAGTACCACTCGAGCCACAGGAAACCCGTTCAACATCAGTCAATTTAGCATCAAAAGTCCCAAAAGTTACTTTTACAATTTTTTTCGCTTTAACTTAAATGATAAGAGTAAATGTGCGCTTTTTATTTCTGACATTATTCTTTGAGCCCTTTTTATTTTACTATTTATTATTTGTTTTCTGGGAATGGGATTCCTGTATTTTCGTCCCCAGCCTCTCCTCCTCAAACATCCAAAATGGCGTCCAAAAATGACGGCAGTCGAGGGAAAAAAAGACAAACACTTGACGAATCAAGCGAAGATTCTTCATCTGAAGAGTCAGACAATGACGACATGGCTTCTGGTGAAAGCTTCGATGAAAATATGGTAAATATAAGTGTATTTCGTTTCTGTAAACTGCTCAATTTGTTTGTAAACATGAACATCAACAGTGTAAAATTGCACGTGCTAATTGGGATTCGATATGTTCTGTAACGAATTTTGTTATATTAGGAAATACCAGTTGAATTTGAAGCCTTTCCTCCAGCTGAGTGTGACTTTAAAGCCATGAAACATCTTCTTAAACAGGTAAAATATGAACTTTCTGTGTTGGTAATTGTATGGACAGCTCTTTACTATGTCCTTACAAAGTAGATCACCATACAAAATGTACATTCTTTGCAAAAATAGCCACAATGTTACAGACATTTCTTGATTTTTACATTGTAGTACATATATCGTACAGTTTGTTTTCTAGTGTTACAATGTATGTTTGATGTAGAGGAATATGCATGCATTCATGGCTTTTGTCTTTTTTCAGCTGTTTTTGAAAAACGCTGTCAACCTATCAGAACTTGCAGATCTTATTATTGCACAAGAAAAGATTGGCAGCATAATCAAGGTACTTTAATACTTAGGGTTAGGGGTTTGTATTTACTTACTTCAGGGGCTCCCCTGACAGGTGTAACAAGGACAATCTTCTCAACTGCGCACAAATATTTTTTTCATTCAAATTTATATCTATATTGTATTTTAAACAATTTATATGAAGTGTTTATGGGACAAACTCACTTTGTTAATGTGTTGGGGATGATTCGGCACTCCACTTAACGTTGATAATATTTCCTGTGTGTACTACCTCTTAGAGCTCTTTCTCCATGTACCAACATAATCTATGTAATTCAGTAGAAACAACAAAACACCCCATGTTAAACAAACACTGAAGCTTTTAGAGCTCTTTCTCCATGTACCAACACAGTCTATGTAATTCAGTAGAAACAACAAAACACCCCATGGTAAACAAACATTAAAGCTTTTAGAGCTCTTTCTACATGTACCAACACAGTCTATGTAATTCAGTAGAAACAACAAAACACCCCATGGTAAACAAACATTAAAGCTTTTAGAGCTCTTTCTACATGTACCAACACAATCTATGTAATTCAGTAGAAACAACAAAACACCCCATGGTAAACAAACACTGAAGCTTTTAGAGCTCTTTCTACATGTACCAACACAGTCTATGTAATTCAGTAGAAACAACAAAACACCCCATGGTAAACAAACATTAAAGCTTTTAGAGCTCTTTCTACATGTACCAACACAATCTATGTAATTCAGTAGAAACAACAAAACACCCCATGGTAAACAAACATTAAAGCTTTTAGAGCTCTTTCTACATGTACCAACACAATCTATGTAATTCAGTAGAAACAACAAAACACCCCATGTTAAACAAACATTAAAGCTTTTAGAGCTCTTTCTACATGTACCAACACAATCTATGTAATTCAGTAGAAACAACAAAACACCCCATGGTAAACAAACATTAAAGCTTTTAGAGCTCTTTCTACATGTACCAACACAATCTATGTAATTCAGTAGAAACAACAAAACACCCCATGTTAAACAAACATTAAAGCTTTTAGAGCTCTTTCTACATGTACCAACACAATCTATGTAATTCAGTAGAAACAACAAAACACCCCATGGTAAACAAACATTAAAGCTTTTAGAGCTCTTTCTACATGTACCAACACAATCTATGTAATTCAGTAGAAACAACAAAACACCCCATGGTAAACAAACATTAAAGCTTTTAGAGCTCTTTCTACATGTACCAACACAATCTATGTAATTCAGTAGAAACAACAAAACACCCCATGTTAAACAAACATTAAAGCTTTTAGAGCTCTTTCTACATGTACCAACACAATCTATGTAATTCAGTAGAAACAACAAAACACCCCATGGTAAACAAACATTAAAGCTTTTAGAGCTCTTTCTACATGTACCAACACAATCTATGTAATTCAGTAGAAACAACAAAACACCCCATGTTAAACAGTTTAACATTGAAGCTTTTAAAGCTCTTTCTACATGTACCAACACAATCTATGTAATTCAGTAGAAACAACAAAACACCCCATGGTAAACAAACATTAAAGCTTTTAGAGCTCTTTCTACATGTACCAACACAATCTATGTAATTCAGTAGAAACAACAAAACACCCCATGTTAAACAGTTTAACATTGAAGCTTTTAAAGCTCTTTCTACATGTACCAACACAATCTATGTAATTCAGTAGAAACAACAAAACACCCCATGGTAAACAAACATTGAGGCTAAAAATGAATACAATAGAAGGAGCTCCTTTTAGGCTTCACAGCTACAACAGGTTGCAAGAATTTTCTTGATTCAGCTTATGATAAATTGATTATAATAATTTTTTTTTTTTAACCATGAGGTGGTAGATGATGACGAGGAAGAGGAGGAGAAAAAAGAGGATGAGAAGGCAGAACAAAATGGCGACCAGGGCACAAGCACAGAGGAAGATTATGAAGAAGAAATACTTGGTTTGATAACAGTTTTAGATATGTTAAAGTATAAGGTTTGTCTTCATAATTATAACTAATTGCAATTATGATAAATTCCATGAAATTGATAATAAGGGCCATGATTACAAAGTCAATAATACATGTAGTAGTGTGTGTGGATCGAGTGAGCCTCACAGAAGAACCTTGATATGGATCCAGAACCAAAGGGGTTACTGTGAACTTGAAAGGCATGATAGTCTTTTTTCCTTCTTATATATTTATTATATTTTTCAACTCCAACTTAGGGTATTGACTAGTACCCCTTGGATCTGCCCTTGTGTTGTTAAAATTTGGGGCCGGTTGTACAAAGCCTGAATAGTGCTATCCACCGGATAAATATCTATCCAACGGATAAAACCTATACAAATTCTATACACTGGATAACTCTTATCCGGTGGATAACTCTATCCAGGCTTCGTACAAGTGGCCCCTGTTGTTTGAGTTTTACTGTTATTTGAAATGTTTGGAATTTAACAAAAACTTATTAATTTGTTTTGATTAAACAGGAAAAGAACTGTATTCAACAAATCAAAGAACTCTTACTAGAGAAATGCAAAGAATGTGGTGACGACAAAACATACTTAGGGTTTAAAGATATCGTCAATGGCAACAAAGGAGTTGGTTTGTTGTTCAGTGAGAGATTTATCAACATACCACCGCATATTGCCCTCCCTCTTTATAAATCATTAAGGTAGTTATATATTTAAGAACTTTATAGTACTATGTTCAAAATTAGAATTTAAAAATGTTTATGGATAATTGTATCAGGTATAACAATAATTATGATATAGTGATGATGGTGATGGTGATGATGGTGGTGATAATGGTGATGGTGGTGATAATGGTGATGGTGGTGATAATGGTGGTGGTGGTGGTGATAATGGTGATGGTGGTGATGATGGTGGTGATAATGGTGATGGTGGTGATAATGGTGGTGGTGGTGATAATGGTGGTGGTGGTGATAATGGTGGTGGTGGTGGTGATAATGGTGGTGGTGGTGATAATGGTGGTGGTGGTGATAATGGTGGTGGTGGTGGTAATGGTGGTGGTGATAATGGTGGTGGTGGTGATAATGGTGGTGGTGGTGATAATGGTGGTGGTGGTGATAATGGTGGTGGTGGTGGTGATAATGGTGGTGGTGGTGATAATGGTGGTGGTGGTGATAATGGTGGTGGTGGTGGTGATAATGGTGGTGGTGGTGGTGATAATGGTGGTGGTGGTGGTGATAATGGTGGTGGTGGTGATAATGGTGGTGATGATGATGATGGTGATGGTGGTGGTGATGATAATGGTTGTGGTGGTGGTGATGATAATGGTGGTGGTGGTGATAATGGTGGTGATGATGATGATGGTGATGATGGTGGTGGTGGTGATGGTGGTGGTGGTGATAATGGTGGTGATGATGATGATGGTACATTTAGTAGTGGTAATAATGGTGGTGGTGATGATAATGGTGGTGGTGGTGGTGATAATGGTGGTGGTGGTGATAATGGTGGTGATGATGATGATGGTACATTTAGTAGTGGTAATAATGGTGGTGGTGGTGATAATGGTGGTGGTGGTGGTGATAATGGTGGTGGTGGTGATAATGGTGGTGGTGGTGGTGATAATGGTGATGGTGGTGGTGATAATGGTGGTGGTGGTGATAATGGTGGTGGTGGTGGTGATAATGGTGGTGGTGGTGGTGATAATGGTGGTGGTGGTGGTGATAATGGTGATGGTGGTGATAATGGTGGTGGTGGTGGTGATAATGGTGGTGGTGGTGATAATGGTGGTGGTGGTGGTGATAATGGTGGTGGTGGTGATAATGGTGGTGGTGATAATGGTGGTGGTGGTGGTGATAATGGTGGTGGTGGTGGTGATAATGGTGGTGGTGGTGATAATGGTGGTGGTGGTGGTGGTGGTGATAATGGTGGTGGTGGTGGTGATAATGGTGGTGGTGGTGGTGATAATGGTGATGGTGGTGATAATGGTGGTGGTGGTGATAATGGTGGTGGTGGTGATAATGGTGGTGGTGGTGGTGATAATGGTGGTGGTGGTGGTGATAATGGTGGTGGTGGTGGTGATAATGGTGGTGGTGGTGGTGATAATGGTGGTGGTGGTGGTGATAATGGTGGTGGTGGTGATAATGGTGGTGGTGGTGGTGATAATGGTGGTGGTGGTGGTGATAATGGTGGTGGTGGTGGTGATAATGGTGGTGGTGGTGATAATGGTGGTGATGATGATGATGGTGATGGTGGTGGTGATGATAATGGTTGTGGTGGTGGTGATGATAATGGTGGTGGTGGTGATAATGGTGGTGATGATGATGATGGTGATGGTGGTGGTGGTGGTGATGGTGGTGGTGGTGATAATGGTGGTGATGATGATGATGGTACATTTAGTAGTGGTAATAATGGTGGTGGTGGTGATAATGGTGGTGGTGATGATAATGGTTGTGGTGGTGGTGGTGATAATGGTGGTGGTGGTGATAATGGTGGTGATGATGATGATGGTACATTTAGTAGTGGTAATAATGGTGGTGGTGATGATAATGGTTGTGGTGGTGGTGGTGATAATGGTGGTGGTGGTGATAATGGTGGTGATGATGATGATGGTACATTTAGTAGTGGTAATAATGGTGGTGGTGATGATAATGGTTGTGGTGGTGGTGGTGATAATGGTGGTGGTGGTGATAATGGTGGTGATGATGATGATGGTACATTTAGTAGTGGTAATAATGGTGGTGGTGGTGATAATGGTGGTGGTGATGGTGGTAATAATGGTGGTGGTGGTGATAATGGTGGTGGTGGTGATAATGGTTGTGGTGGTGGTAATAATGGTGGTGGTGGTGATAATGGTGGTGGTGGTGATAATGGTGGTGATGATGATGATGGTACATTTAGTAGTGGTAATAATGGTGGTGGTGATGATAATGGTTGTGGTGGTGGTGGTGATAATGGTGGTGGTGGTGATAATGGTGGTGATGATGATGATGGTACATTTAGTAGTGGTAATAATGGTGATGGTGGTGATAATGGTGGTGGTGGTGATAATGGTGGTGATGATGATGATGGTGATAATGGTGGTGGTGGTGATAATGGTGGTGGTGGTGGTGATAATGGTGATGGTGGTGGTGATAATGGTGGTGGTGGTGATAATGGTGGTGGTGGTGGTGATAATGGTGGTGGTGGTGGTGATAATGGTGGTGGTGGTGGTGATAATGGTGATGGTGGTGATAATGGTGGTGGTGGTGGTGATAATGGTGGTGGTGGTGATAATGGTGGTGGTGGTGGTGATAATGGTGGTGGTGGTGATAATGGTGGTGGTGATAATGGTGGTGGTGGTGGTGATAATGGTGGTGGTGGTGGTGATAATGGTGGTGGTGGTGATAATGGTGGTGGTGGTGGTGGTGGTGATAATGGTGGTGGTGGTGGTGATAATGGTGGTGGTGGTGGTGATAATGGTGATGGTGGTGATAATGGTGGTGGTGGTGATAATGGTGGTGGTGGTGATAATGGTGGTGGTGGTGGTGATAATGGTGGTGGTGGTGGTGATAATGGTGGTGGTGGTGGTGATAATGGTGGTGGTGGTGGTGATAATGGTGGTGGTGGTGATAATGGTGGTGGTGGTGGTGATAATGGTGGTGGTGGTGGTGATAATGGTGGTGGTGGTGGTGATAATGGTGGTGGTGGTGATAATGGTGGTGATGATGATGATGGTGATGGTGGTGGTGATGATAATGGTTGTGGTGGTGGTGATGATAATGGTGGTGGTGGTGATAATGGTGGTGATGATGATGATGGTGATGGTGGTGGTGGTGGTGATGGTGGTGGTGGTGATAATGGTGGTGATGATGATGATGGTACATTTAGTAGTGGTAATAATGGTGGTGGTGGTGATAATGGTGGTGGTGATGATAATGGTTGTGGTGGTGGTGGTGATAATGGTGGTGGTGGTGATAATGGTGGTGATGATGATGATGGTACATTTAGTAGTGGTAATAATGGTGGTGGTGATGATAATGGTTGTGGTGGTGGTGGTGATAATGGTGGTGGTGGTGATAATGGTGGTGATGATGATGATGGTACATTTAGTAGTGGTAATAATGGTGGTGGTGATGATAATGGTTGTGGTGGTGGTGGTGATAATGGTGGTGGTGGTGATAATGGTGGTGATGATGATGATGGTACATTTAGTAGTGGTAATAATGGTGGTGGTGGTGATAATGGTGGTGGTGATGGTGGTAATAATGGTGGTGGTGGTGATAATGGTGGTGGTGGTGATAATGGTTGTGGTGGTGGTAATAATGGTGGTGGTGGTGATAATGGTGGTGGTGGTGATAATGGTGGTGATGATGATGATGGTACATTTAGTAGTGGTAATAATGGTGGTGGTGATGATAATGGTTGTGGTGGTGGTGGTGATAATGGTGGTGGTGGTGATAATGGTGGTGATGATGATGATGGTACATTTAGTAGTGGTAATAATGGTGGTGGTGATGATAATGGTTGTGGTGGTGGTGGTGATAATGGTGGTGGTGGTGATAATGGTGGTGATGATGATGATGGTACATTTAGTAGTGGTAATAATGGTGGTGGTGGTGATAATGGTGGTGGTGATGGTGGTAATAATGGTGGTGGTGGTGATAATGGTGGTGGTGGTGATAATGGTTGTGGTGGTGGTAATAATGGTGGTGGTGGTGATAATGGTGGTGGTGGTGATAATGGTGGTGATGATGATGATGGTACATTTAGTAGTGGTAATAATGGTGGTGGTGATGATGATGGTGATGATGGTGGTGGTGGTGATAATGGTGGTGATGATGATGATGGTACATTTAGTAGTGGTAATAATGGTGATGGTGGTAATAATGGTGGTGGTGGTGATAATGGTGGTGATGATGATGATGGTACATTTAGTAGTGGTAATAATGGTGGTGGTGGTGATAATGGTTGTGGTGGTGGTGGTGATAATGGTGGTGATGATGATGATGGTGGTGATGATGATGATGGTACATTTAGTAGTGGTGATAATGGTGGTGGTGATGATAATGGTGGTGGTGGTGGTGATAATGGTGGTGGTGGTGATAATGGTGGTGATGATGATGATGGTACATTTAGTAGTGGTAATAATGGTGGTGGTGGTGATAATGGTTGTGGTGGTGGTGGTGATAATGGTGGTGATGATGATGATGGTGGTGATGATGATGATGGTACATTTAGTAGTGGTGATAATGGTGGTGGTGATGATAATGGTGGTGGTGGTGGTGATAATGGTGGTGGTGGTGATAATGGTGATAATGGTTGTGGTGGTGGTGGTGATAATGGTGGTGATGATGATGATGGTACATTTAGTAGTGGTAATAATGGTGGTGGTGATGATAATGGTTGTGGTGGTGGTGGTGATAATGGTGGTGGTGGTGATAATGGTGGTGATGATGATGATGGTACATTTAGTAGTGGTAATAATGGTGGTGGTGGTGATAATGGTGGTGGTGATGGTGGTAATAATGGTGGTGGTGGTGATAATGGTGGTGATGATGATGATGGTGATGGTGGTGGTGGTGGTGATGGTGGTGGTGGTGATAATGGTGGTGATGATGATGATGGTACATTTAGTAGTGGTAATAATGGTGGTGGTGGTGATAATGGTGGTGGTGATGATAATGGTTGTGGTGGTGGTGGTGATAATGGTGGTGGTGGTGATAATGGTGGTGATGATGATGATGGTACATTTAGTAGTGGTAATAATGGTGGTGGTGATGATAATGGTTGTGGTGGTGGTGGTGATAATGGTGGTGGTGGTGATAATGGTGGTGATGATGATGATGGTACATTTAGTAGTGGTAATAATGGTGGTGGTGATGATAATGGTTGTGGTGGTGGTGGTGATAATGGTGGTGGTGGTGATAATGGTGGTGATGATGATGATGGTACATTTAGTAGTGGTAATAATGGTGGTGGTGGTGATAATGGTGGTGGTGATGGTGGTAATAATGGTGGTGGTGGTGATAATGGTGGTGGTGGTGATAATGGTTGTGGTGGTGGTAATAATGGTGGTGGTGGTGATAATGGTGGTGGTGGTGATAATGGTGGTGATGATGATGATGGTACATTTAGTAGTGGTAATAATGGTGGTGGTGATGATAATGGTTGTGGTGGTGGTGGTGATAATGGTGGTGGTGGTGATAATGGTGGTGATGATGATGATGGTACATTTAGTAGTGGTAATAATGGTGGTGGTGATGATAATGGTTGTGGTGGTGGTGGTGATAATGGTGGTGGTGGTGATAATGGTGGTGATGATGATGATGGTACATTTAGTAGTGGTAATAATGGTGGTGGTGGTGATAATGGTGGTGGTGATGGTGGTAATAATGGTGGTGGTGGTGATAATGGTGGTGGTGGTGATAATGGTTGTGGTGGTGGTAATAATGGTGGTGGTGGTGATAATGGTGGTGGTGGTGATAATGGTGGTGATGATGATGATGGTACATTTAGTAGTGGTAATAATGGTGGTGGTGATGATGATGGTGATGATGGTGGTGGTGGTGATAATGGTGGTGATGATGATGATGGTACATTTAGTAGTGGTAATAATGGTGATGGTGGTAATAATGGTGGTGGTGGTGATAATGGTGGTGATGATGATGATGGTACATTTAGTAGTGGTAATAATGGTGGTGGTGGTGATAATGGTTGTGGTGGTGGTGGTGATAATGGTGGTGATGATGATGATGGTGGTGATGATGATGATGGTACATTTAGTAGTGGTGATAATGGTGGTGGTGATGATAATGGTGGTGGTGGTGGTGATAATGGTGGTGGTGGTGATAATGGTGGTGATGATGATGATGGTACATTTAGTAGTGGTAATAATGGTGGTGGTGGTGATAATGGTTGTGGTGGTGGTGGTGATAATGGTGGTGATGATGATGATGGTGGTGATGATGATGATGGTACATTTAGTAGTGGTGATAATGGTGGTGGTGATGATAATGGTGGTGATAATGGTGGTGGTGGTGATAATGGTGATAATGGTTGTGGTGGTGGTGGTGATAATGGTGGTGATGATGATGATGGTACATTTAGTAGTGGTAATAATGGTGGTGGTGATGATGATGGTGATGATGGTGGTGGTGGTGATAATGGTGGTGATGATGATGATGGTACATTTAGTAGTGGTAATAATGGTGATGGTGGTAATAATGGTGGTGGTGGTGATAATGGTGGTGATGATGATGATGGTACATTTAGTAGTGGTAATAATGGTGGTGGTGGTGATAATGGTTGTGGTGGTGGTGGTGATAATGGTGGTGATGATGATGATGGTGGTGATGATGATGATGGTACATTTAGTAGTGGTGATAATGGTGGTGGTGATGATAATGGTGGTGGTGGTGGTGATAATGGTGGTGGTGGTGATAATGGTGGTGATGATGATGATGGTACATTTAGTAGTGGTAATAATGGTGGTGGTGGTGATAATGGTTGTGGTGGTGGTGGTGATAATGGTGGTGATGATGATGATGGTGGTGATGATGATGATGGTACATTTAGTAGTGGTGATAATGGTGGTGGTGATGATAATGGTGGTGGTGGTGGTGATAATGGTGGTGGTGGTGATAATGGTGGTGATGATGATGATGGTACATTTAGTAGTGGTAATAATGGTGGTGGTGGTGGTGATAATGGTGGTGGTGGTGGTGATAATGGTGGTGGTGGTGATAATGGTGGTGATGATGATGATGGTACATTTAGTAGTGGTGATAATGGTGGTGGTGATGATAATGGTGGTGGTGGTGGTGATAATGGTGGTGGTGGTGATAATGGTGGTGGTGGTGGTGATAATGGTGGTGATGGTGATAATGGTGGTGATAATGGTGGTGGTGGTAATAATGGTGGTGGTGGTGATAATGGTGGTGGTGGTGGTGATAATGGTGGTGATGGTGGTGATAATGGTGATGGTGGTGGTGATAATGGTGGTGGTGGTGATAATGGTGGTGGTGGTGATAATGGTGGTGGTGGTGGTGATAATGGTGGTGGTGGTGGTGATAATGGTGGTGATGGTGATAATGGTGGTGATAATGGTGGTGGTGGTGATAATGGTGGTGGTGGTGATAATGGTGGTGGTGGTGATAATGGTGGTGATGGTGATAATGGTGGTGGTGGTGATAATGGTGGTGGTGGTGGTGATAATGGTGGTGATGGTGGTGATAATGGTGGTGATGGTGATAATGGTGGTGATGGTAATAATGGTGGTGGTGGTGATAATGGTGGTGGTGGTGATAATGGTGGTGGTGGTGATAATGGTGGTGGTGGTGATAATGGTGGTGGTGGTGGTGATAATGGTGGTGGTGGTGGTGATAATGGTGGTGGTGGTGATAATGGTTGTGGTGGTGGTGATAATGGTGGTGGTGGTGATAATGGTGGTGGTGGTGATAATGGTGGTGGTGGTGATAATGGTGGTGGTGGTGGTGATAATGGTGGTGGTGGTGGTGATAATGGTGGTGGTGGTGATAATGGTGGTGGTGGTGGTGATAATGGTTGTGGTGGTGGTGATAATGGTGGTGGTGGTGATAATGGTGGTGGTGGTGATAATGGTGGTGGTGGTGATAATGGTGGTGGTGGTGGTGATAATGGTGGTGGTGGTGGTGATAATGGTGGTGGTGGTGATAATGGTGGTGGTGGTGGTGATAATGGTGGTGGTGGTGATAATGGTTGTGGTGGTGGTGATAATGGTGGTGGTGGTGATAATGGTGGTGGTGGTGATAATGGTGGTGGTGGTGATAATGGTGGTGGTGGTGGTGATAATGGTGGTGGTGGTGGTGATAATGGTGGTGGTGGTGATAATGGTTGTGGTGGTGGTGGTAATAATGGTGGTGGTGGTGATAATGGTGGTGGTGATGATGATGATGGTGATGATGGTGGTGGTGGTGATGATGATGATGATGATGATGATGGTGGTGGTGATAATGATGGTGGTGATGATAATGGTGGTGGTGGTGATAATGGTGGTGATGATGGTGATTGTGGTTTTGATGGTGATGATGAAAATGATGTTAAAGATGGTGGTGAAGATGATGAAGGTTATGGCACATGTAGTAACCTGCGTGGTGGCTCCAGGGTTTGAGGAGAGAAGGGGAGGGAAGAGGGAAGAAGGGAGAGCCTGCTGACAAACCCCTCTTTTTTGACTCTATGCCCCCTAGTAAACACTAGTCTTTCTGGTATCCACCAATGTCAATAAAGAGGCGAAAATGTCATCAACCAATCAGGTAGACGTTGAAATTTGATAGAATGAACGGGAGTATCAGTTTGTAAAAACAACTGAATGCCGTATAGAGATCGAACTCTAAACATTCTTTAGTACATCTAAAGCAAATAGAGCCTGCACATCTACAAGTGAATCGAAATGCTAAGACCAGTGACTGAAACTCAATCAACTACCGGTACTCAATCATGATAACCTACTAAGTAAACTGAATATCGATGGTCTTTTAAAATATAAACTACCAAAAGTCTTCTTCTGCTCATGTTTATTACGAAAATATAAAACCAGAGCTTTCTAGATAAAACAGCATTCAAACAGATTTCAAGATGACTTATCATTATAAAATGGCACCATCTTGTGAATGTGCGTCTCGCACCTTGACGTGATGAGTGATTCTTTGATCTTAGCCAATCAAAATCTACGTCAATCTGGTGGACGTAGTTTGAATAAAAAAAGTGGGGTTTGTCTGCAGGCTCTTCCTTCTCTCCTTCTCCCCACCACCCTCTCTCCCCCAATCCTCAAGAGCCGCCATGTAGGCTACACACGTAGTGGTGATGGTGATAAAGAAGATAGTGGTGGTGACAATGATGATCCCACTGATACATGAGGTAATGATGCTGATTATCATAATATAGTGGTGATGACCATGATACATAATAAATTACAGTATTGATACAATATATATATTGTGATACAATATCAATCAATTATTTACCTGTAGAAAATCTCAATATTCACAATTCAATGTTGATGTGTTTCAGGACAGAATTACAACACCATTACAAAACGGTAAACAATGTTGAAACTGAGTCATAATAAGCTTTCTTTAGAAAGAGGATTTCACCCACATAGCAATTTGATTGATCACAACCATTATTGTTGAAGCAGACCTCCAAAGTTTGTTGTCTCCTATGTTGTTATTTGACTAAGAGAAGTTTTTGACGAATGTGTGAATTTTACATTCAAAGTTTGAAAGAGGATTTCAACCACATAGCAATTTGATTTATCGCAGCCGTTATTGTCGAGGTGTGACCTCCTAAGTTTGATTTCTCACACTGTATGTAACCTGTTATAACTAAAACAAGCTTTTGGCCAATATATGCTAACCCTGATAATGGCTACATGCACATTCACTCAAAGTATGGTTTTGTTGTTCTACATAATTCATGTGTACAAAGATTTTCTGAACAGATATCAACTCTATTTGTTTTCTTTCCATAGGATAAGAGTACAAAACTGGATTATCTCATAATAATATCCAAATCATTTAAAGAAAAAAGTGAAGTATCCAAATCAAGCAGTAAAAAAGGAAAGAAACTAGCGAAGAAAGATATCCCCAAGAAAGAACAAGATTTAAATTTTAGTAATGCAGAGGATGAGATATTGTTTAAGGTTTGTAGTATATTATTAGCAGACTGAGCTTTCTCATTGTGATTGTTATCGACACTTGTAACCATTATTACCATCAACAACACCAAAATCATTATCATCAGCATCATTACCATGCATCATCATCATCATCATCAACAACAGCAAAACCATCATCATCATCATTATTACCATGCATCATCATCAACAACAACAACAGCAAAACCATCATCATCATCATTATTACCATGCATCATCATCAACAACAACAGCAGCAAAACCATCATCATCATTTTATTGTAAAATATTGGTACTAAATAAAGATTGATTGATTGATCATCATCATTACCATGCATCATCATCAACAACAACAACAGCAAAACCATCATCATCATCATCATTATTACCATGCATCATCATCAACAACAACAGCAGCAAAACCATCATCATCATCATCATTACCATGCATCATCATCAACAACAACAACAACAAAACCATCATCATCATCATTATTACCATGCATCATCATCATCAACAACAACAACAACAACAACAGCAAAACCATCATCATCATCATCATTACCATGCATCATCATCAACAACAACAAAACCATCATCATCATCATTATTACCATGCATCATCATCTTCAACAACAACAGCAAAACCATCATCATCATCATCATTACCATGCATCATCATCAACAACAACAACAACAAAACCATCATCATCATCATTATTACCATGCATCATCATCATCAACAACAACAGCAAAACCATCATCATCATCATTATTACCATGCATCATCATCTTCAACAAAACCATCATCATCATCATCATTACCAAGCATCATCATCATCAACAACAACAACAACAAAACCATCATCATCATCATCATTACCATTCATTATCATCAACAACAACAACAACAAAACCATCATCATCATCATCATTACCATGCATCATCATCATCAACAACAACAGCAAAACCATCATCATCATCATCATTACCATGCATCATCATCATCAACAACAACAGCAAAACCATCATCATCATCATCATTACCATGCATCATCATCAACAACAACAGCAAAACCATCATCATCATTATTACCATGCATCATCATCATCAACAACAACAACAAAACCATCATCATCATCATCATTACCATGCATCATCATCATCAACAACAACAGCAAAACCATCATCATCATCATCATTATTACCATGCATCATCATCATCAACAACAACAACAAAACCATCATCATCATCATCATTACCATGCATCATCATCATCAACAACAACAGTAAAACCATCATCATCATCATTATTACCATGCTTCATCATCATCAACAACAACAACAACAACAGCAAAACCATCATCATCATCATCATTACCATGCATCATCATCAACAACAACAACAACAAAACCATCATCATCATCATCATTACCATGCATCATCATCATCAACAACAACAGTAAAACCATCATCATCATTACCATGCATCATCATCATCAACAACAACAGCAAAACCATCATCATCATCATTATTACCATGCATCATCATCATCAACAACAACAGCAAAACCATCATCATCATCATTATTACCATGCATCATCATCATCAACAACAACAACAAAACCATCATCATCATCATCATTACCATGCATCATCATCATCAACAACAACAGCAAAACCATCATCATTATTACCATGCATCATCATCATCAACAGCAACAGCAAAACCATCATCATCATCATTATTACCATGCATCATCATCATCAACAACAACAGCAAAACCATCATCATCATCATCATTACCATGCATCATCATCTTCAACAACAACAGCAAAACCATCATCATTATTACCATGCATCATCATCATCAACAACAACAACAAAACCATCATCATCATCATCATTACCATGCATCATCATCATCAACAACAACAACAACAACAGCAAAACTATCATCATCAACACCAAAATCATTATCATCATCATCATTACCATGCATCATCATCAACAACAGCAAAACCATCCTCATCCTCATCATTACCATGCATCATCATCTTCAACAACAACAGCAAAACCATCATCATTATTACCATGCATCATCATCATCAACAACAACAACAAAACCATCATCATCATCATCATTACCATGCATCATCATCTTCAACAACAACAGCAAAACCATCATCATTATTACCATGCATCATCATCATCAACAACAACAACAAAACCATCATCATCATCATCATTACCATGCATCATCATCATCAACAACAACAACAACAGCAAAACTATCATCATCAACACCAAAATCATTATCATCATCATCATTACCATGCATCATCATCAACAACAGCAAAACCATCCTCATCATCATCATTACCATGCATCATCATCATCACCATTATTACCATGCATCATCATCATCATTATTACCATGCATCATCATCATCATTATTACCATGCATCATCATCATCATCAACAACAGCAAAATCATTAAGATTATCATCACCATCGCTATGATCATAACCATCATTACAATGTATCATCATCATCAACAACGGCAAAATCATTATCGTGATCATCACCATCATTATCGTCATCATTAACAAGAAAATCATTATCATTTTTATCATTATAGTTGTCATCATTATTATCATCATCATCTTCATTAGTAGTCATTATCATTGCTATCATCACCATCCATGTCTTGCTCTTAAACCACTCTGATTTATTATTTACTGTAGGAATCCATCATCAAGTTCAACTATCCTGCCACCATTGATAATAACGACACCTTAGTTGGTTTTGACGACACTGCATTACTCCCATTTCGAACTGTAATGGTGATACCATACAAACAGCTAAACAACATAATCGGACAAATGGAAACCGTTTTAGCAACATGATTAAATGAACACTTTATTTCTCTCATTTTTATTCACTTTATTCAAACAACCTTCACTACGTGAAAACGTCTTTATAAGTTGTTTAAATCTAGCCCATCTTTTACCACGTTTTATTTTCAACAAATGTTTTGCCACAAAATTGCTTATGCCCCGATCAGATTTTCAGGATCTAATCTACTGCAGTTGTTTGTTAACTCTATCAACTGTGAACAATGTATTGATGAATTCTTCAACTCCTGCATAATTTATAAAACACCTCTTAGAAAGTTTTAAAACAATTCAAAACAAAAATTAATTAAGAACAAACAAATTATACATTGTATTATCATAATGATCTGTTTAAACTACACCTTTAAACT